>CAUYQG010021719.1:0-50725 GCA_963574415.1 Tarsius wallacei
ATGGTAATAAAGAATTCTGAAAACTGGAAAGAAAATAAAATTATTTTAGAAGATGTAATTATATGCCTGAAAAATTCCAACAAATCAACTTTAAAACTTCTATGGATTGAAAAAAGAGAGAGAGAGAGAGAGAGAGAGAGACAGAGAGAGAGAGAGAGAGAAAGGAGTTAGGAACCATGCTAGTAACTGTGACCAAGAAGTTCAAGAATTGTCAAGAGAGCCTGTGTGGCTCTCAGTGAGGTCAGATGCTATACCCAGGAGTCTTCATATGGTCAGTTCATCAATCCTTTATGTTTTATGCATCTTAGTCCATTTGTGCCTCTATAACATAATACCTGAGACTGGGCAATCTATAAAGAACAGAAATTTATTCTTCACAGTTCTGGAGGCTGGGAAGTATAAGATCAAGGCTCCAGCAGGTCTAGTTGTCTGGTGAGCTCTGTTCTCTGCTTCTAACATTCCATGTTGTTGCTTCATCCTCTGCAAGTCTACAGAGTGATTTGGGCTATGGTAGGAGCAGAGACGATGGAGAGGAGTCGATGTTGAGACAGTTTTGACAGTGGACCAGACAAGATTTGCTAGTGAACTGGATATGAAGAATGAGAGAAATGAAAAGGTAAAGTGTGTCTTTTGTTGTAGGCTCAACTCTTAAAATAACCCCTGGCACAAAATACTCAATAAATATTTTTTGAAGGAATAAATGAAATTCTTGTCTGATATAACTAAATCAGTGCAGGTGTCATATCCTAAGATGGGGAAAACTGGAAGAATTGCCTTGTTATAGATACTCAGATTCACATGCCTCTTAGAATGCAGAGTGGCCCATTAGAAATATGTGGAGTTCAGAAAGGATGCTGGGATCCAAAATATCAATTTGTAGGTTATGGACATAGAGATGGTATTTAAAGTAGAATGAGGAAAGGACTCCAGATGGAGTCATGAGACAGTTCAATATTTGGAGTATGGGTCAAAAAAGAGAAGTCAGTAAAGAAGACTGATGAGCACCCAAGGAGGGAGGCAATGTCTTAGTGCAACCTCAAGGGTGCCAAGATAATGAGTTCTGTAAGAAAGAAAGAGTAGTTACCAGTGCTAAAAGGTCTCCTTATATAAAAATTTAAAGTTCATTATATTTCTAACATTGAGATCATTGATGACCTTTGTGAGGGCAGGGTTTATAGAATGATAGAGGCTAAGACAGCTATAGGCTGAACTGTGAAGGAAGGGTAAGGAAGTGAAATTGCATATGTGGACAATACAATTATAAATTTAATTTATCTGATTAAAATTCTTATCGCGTGTATACAAATATTTCTAGAACTCTAAAAACTAAATGTTGATAAGAGACAATATAAGAATGATTATATGCAGTTTCTCATTTATTAAGAAAAACACATAAATACTCTTATTCCATTAAAGATCAAAACTCAGAAAAACATTAAAAAATCTATTTATGGTCTAGAACAGAAAATCAAAGAGTTTTAAAAATCAAACCATGAATGTTATTTTTGTCTATTTCTGATGCTGTAACATGTAGAAAAGAGTAAGTCTTGGGTGATGGAGAAATAAAAACAGAATGACTGTGTGGAGCAGAGCCATCAGGCCCCGGGACAGCTTGTCTTAGACCATCACATTAGAGAGTAATAAACTGAATTTCAGAGGTTTTGTTACAGTCGTTTAGACTACTGCAACCAAATCACTAACTTAAAAGTAAAAAAAAAAAATCTTACTTAAAACTATGTTTATCATTAGAATGCAAAAATAATGGAATGTTTTTTAAAATTCTAAAGAGCGTTTATAAGGTGTATATTACTATGAAGGTGTTCAACAAAGGGCTTTAGAACCTAACTTTGGAGGAAATGCCACAATTTCTACTGCTGAGGTTTTTAGAGATGTCCTGGTTGCTACTCTTTCTTCTACCTCTCCTCTCCCTCAATTCTATCCCTTATTTTTTTCTCACAACCTAGCTTAAGTTGTTTACTCATACCCTCAAGAAAATAAACTAATGCATTTTGCATTTTGCATACACACCTCTAGCCTAAGTTTTAACTGAAATTGAAAGATAAGATTTTAAATCTTACTGTCTTATCTTGTGGCATTTTTGTCCAAATAAAGAAGGGGCATTTTGTCTACATCTATCCATCAGAATAGACCAAATGGAATGATATTTTTGTTTGAATTCCTTCAATAGTAGTTTTGGCTATTGTTTAATTATTTCAAAGATAGGCTCACAAAAGACTGTGAACAGTCCAACCTTTCTGTCACTTTAATACAAAAGTTTAAGTAGTTTAAATGTAGAAGGTAAGAGTGATAATTTGCCAAGATCAAACCAAATTTAGAATATGTTGTCCAGTTTCCAAAAACAAAATTTGACCAGACATTGACAAAATACACATAGTTAAAAAAAGGCTATATTATATAAAAACTGACTGATCTGACAGGAGATAAAAAAGTATTCTCAAACATTTGAGGAACCATCATATCAAGGGTGCCCAACCTTCTCCTGCCCCACAGTCAGGCATCCAGGGCAGTGAGGGCTCCTAGATCCCGGAAACATCGTTAGATCACAGCATTTGGTACTAATAGAAACAAACATAAACTTGCCAAAGCTTGGACTAATGCTGCTGGGTCATACAAATAAGTTATTAATCTGAAGAGGCTAAGCCAACACATAAACTATAACTACAAATGAATTGAACATAAACGTCAACTATCAAATGAGGTCAAGGATTAAAGAGTAGATAGTAGGAGAAGGCAGACTTAAAATAGGCTTATCATTTACAGCCAGTTATCACTACTCTGAAACTTCGTTCTTATGCCTCCAAAAAGAAGAGGTAAGGGAAATCCCCAGGGCCTTAAAGAAGTGCTTGAGCTTTGATGGGAGAAACTTAACACTTTTTATAAAGTTACTAAGTACCAGGTATTTTACATGTATTACCTCATTTAATCCTCACTACCATTTTAAAGTGGCAAACATGATTACAATTGTTATCCTCATTTTATAGATGAAGCTTAGCTACTATATACCTCATTGCCCTCTATAAGGAATTAAATGATTATGTATGACATCTATGAGGAGAACTAGACCCTATCCACAATAGTAGAGAGGGAGGCAAGTTTTCAATAAATATATTTGTCTGTAGACTTTTCTGAAAATGGAAGAAGCTGCCTCAGGTTGAAGTAAGGTTCCATCATTTAGAAGGTTCAAGAAGACCTAAGAGATATTACACAGAGTAGTTGTGTATTAGGTTAGATAAGAAAATCTCTAAGGTCCATTCCAATTAGAAGATTCTAATTTTATACATTGAAAACAATGAATAAAGTGAAGTATTTAAGATCAAGGGAATTAGGTTAAGGTAATCTGGATCTAAATCATAGGTAGTCCATATACTACCAACGATTTGATTTTAATCAAGTTGCATAACCTTTCTAAGCACCAGTGCCCTTATCTTTCCTGACGAAGAGAATAGTATCGACCTCACTGGTTTGTCTATAAGATTATGAGAGACAACATAGGCAATGTACTAAGCACAATACTTGACACACAGTGAGCATTGCCAAATGGTAGCTGGTATTGGTGCAATTCAATAAATTACCCATCACTCAGATTATTCTGCCCACAAACAGAACAACTTTTATGACATTGCAGCAATTAAAGAGACAGAAACTTTAGCTTTAGCACATGCACTTCATAAAAATTGACAAGCAATTGGGGTAATGAAGGGAAGAGAAAATAAAAAATAAATAAAGAACACAGAAAATCTTAAACAAACTTTTATCACTGATCTTATTCAGAGTCTCTGAGCTACCAAGTGTTAGTTTTCTTTGATAATTAGATAAAACAAACCAATGTGAAACAATGTGGAGATACCACACCAAGATTCCTTTAGGCAGAAATTAACTACAAAGATGAGTAGTGTACTCATGTCAAGATAATTTTCATTTTTTAATGAAACTCTTGCTCTAACAAGAAATCATTTTATTGTTCTACATCAATTTTGGTCATCTTTCTTTTTTTCCTTTTCTCTATTTTTTCTCTTCAGGATATCTGAGATCAAAAATAATCTTTTTCCCAGAACTAAAAAAAATTTGTAGTGTAGTTTGTGGAGAGACACAGCAGCCCGGTGTGCAAGAAATATGATGGAAAAAGTCATTTTCATTACTAAATGCCATAAAGAAAATCATTATAAAGAAATCAACAAAGCAAGCACTTGATCCACTTATGTCAAGGAACCATTCTAAAAATGCTCATCTTTAGAGACATTTAAACAAAATAAAATGCAAATAGTAAGAAAACTTGAGACCAGCTGAGAGTCAATGCTTAATTTGGGAAGATGAGGCTGATAGTAGCAGTTTTCAGCGTAGCTCATTTTAATATGGGCCTTGAGGTCTGTGGAAGAGGTTTAAAGGTGCATCACTGCATTATACAAAAAGGGTTAAATGTATTCTCTATAGCCTTACTGAACAAGTCCTACATAAAATAGAATGGAGGTTATAAAGAAGTTGATTTGGGCTCAATAAGAAACGACTTTTCTTTTCTTTTTTTTCAAGAAAGAAAAGTTTATTTAAAAGTAAGTTAGAGAGAGAAAGAGAAGAAAGAAAGAAGATTCCCCTCCCCAAGGTGGGGGAGGGGGATCAAGGCCAGGAAGCATGGCGACAGCCATAGCTCAAAGAGCACATGGCGACACCAGAGTCTAGCAAGGCAATGGCCCCTGGTTGCTTGTGGTTGAGTCCTTTTAACCATTCCCTTTGATGGGGGAAGATCATTAGGTGATTGGGTGGTGGTCTGCTTTCACATCATCACAAAGGGGCAGGCAAGCGCAGGTACTGATGGTGTGATGGATCTAATTATGGAATTAGGTCTTTTAGACTTTAATGTATCCCATTCAAGGTTCACAGCTTTGGGGGATTTGGTTGCTTACTCCAATGTGCCTGAGAGTGTTCCTAAGTTTCCTCTAGGATTTTTTAGTTTGGGGTTTTACGTTTAGGTCTTTGATCCATTTAGAGTTGATTTTTTTTTTCTTTAATATGGTGACAGATAGGAGTCCAGTTTCATTCTTCTGCATGTAGTCAGCCAATTTTCCCAGCATCATTTGCTAAACATCATCTCCTTTCCTCAGTGGTTATTATTGGTTGCTTTCTCAAAGATGAGATGGTTGAGAGATCAAGTTTTTGTTTCCCAAGTCTCTGTCCTATTCCATTGGTCTGTGTGCCTATTCTTGTACCAACACCAGGCTATTTTGGTTACTGTAGCCCTGTAGTAAAGTTTAAAGCCTGGAAGTGTAAGCTTCCCAATTTGTTCCTTTCATTGAGGATTGTTTTGGCTATTTATGTTCTTTTTTGTTTCCATATGAATTTCTGTATTGTCTTTTCCAGGTCCAAGAAAAATGATGTTGGTAGTTTGATAGGGATTATATTGAATCTGTAGATTGCCTTGGGTAGGATGGACATCTTGACAATATTGAGTCTTCCAATCCATGAACATGGGATGTGTTCCCATTTGTTTGTGTCATTCTTGATTTCTTTGAGCAGTGTTTTGTTGTTCTCATTGTGAAGATCTTTAACTTCTTGAGTTAGCTGGATGTCAAGGTATTTCATTGTTTTTGTGGGTATTGTGAATGGGATTGTGCTTTTTATTTGGTTCTCTGTCTTCCTGTTGCTGGTGTATAGAAATGCAACTGTCTTTTGCATACTGATTTTGTACGCTGGGACTTTACCAAAGTCAATTATCAGTGTGAGGAGGCTTTTGACAGACTCCCCAGGGTTTTCAAGATATAGAATCATATCATCCACAAATAGTAATAACTTAATTTCCTTTTTTTCTATTTGGATATTTCTGATTTCCTTCTCTTGTCTGATTGCTCTGGCTAGGAGTTCCAGTATTATGTTGAACAAAGGGTGAGAGTGGGCATTCTTGTCTTATTCCTGTTCTTAAGGGGAATGGTTCCAACTTCTGCCCATTGAACAAAATGTTGGCTATGGGTTTAAGATGGCTTCTACTATTTTGAGGAATGTTTCTTCTAGGCCTACATGTTCAAGGGTTTTTATCAAGAAGGGATGCTGAATTTTGTCAAATGATATAAACACGTGGTTCTTGGTTTTACACCTGTTGATGTGCTGAATTATGTTTATAGTTTTGCAAATGTTGAATCAGTACTGCATCCCAGGAATGAAGCCCATTTGGTCATGGTGGATGATACATGAGATGTGTTGTTGGATCCGATTTGCTAGAATCTTGTTTAGAATGTTTGTGTCTATGTTCATCAAGGAGATTGGCCTGTAATTCTCTTTCTTCATTGGGTCTGTGCCCGTTTTGGTATCAATACGATGATGGCTTCATAAAATGAGTTAGGGAGCATTCCATCTTTCTCAATTGCCTGAAATACTTTCAATAAAATTGGTATCCACATCTCCTTGTATGTCTTATAGAATTCAGCTGGGAAGCTATTTGGTCTGGGACTTTTTTTGCTGAGGAGATTTCTTATGACTGAGTTGATTTTCTGGATCGTTATTGGTCAGTTTCGAAATTCAATTTCTTCTTGTTTCAAGCTGGGAGGCTGTATGATGTCAGAAAGTCCTCCATTTCCTTTAAGTTTTCAAATGTATTTGCATACAAGTGTTTACAGTAATCTCTGATAATCTTTTTTAATTTCTTCAGGGTCAGTTGTGTCTTTGCCTCTTGTGTTTCTAATTGTGTTTATCTGGGCTTTCTCTATTTTTTTGTAGTCAATCTGGCCAGGAGACCATCAACCTTATTTCAAAATACTAGCTTTTGATATTGTTAATCTTTTCTATGATATTTTTGTCTTCTATGTCCTACAACTGTGATTTTATCTTGGTGATCTACATTCTTCTGCTAAAGTTAGGATTTAGGTGATCTTACCTTTCCAGGTTCTTTGGGTTGGTGTTAGACTGTCTACTTGTGATCTTTTTGTTTTCTTGATGTTTGCATGCAATGCTATGAATTTTCCTCTTAACACTGCTTTCATAGCATCCCAGAAATTCTGGTAAGATGTTTCTTTGTTTTCGTTTGTTTCCAGGAATCTTTTTATTCCAGTCTTGATTTCCATGTTGACCCAGAAGTCATTCAGCAGTATGTTGTTTAGTGTTCAAGTTTTTGCATGTTTTAGGGGAATCTTGTTGGTGATAACATTTATTTTTATTGCACTGTGATCTAAGAAACTGCATGGTGTTATTTTGATCTTTTGAAATTTATTCATGTTTGATTTATGCCCGAGAATGTGATCAATCTTGGAGTATGTTCCATGTGCTTATGAATAAAATGTATACTTGGTAGATATTGAGTGAAGTGTTCTGTAGAAGTTACTTATCTATATATTGTTGGCCAGAACTGTGGCACAAGCCTACTTCTAGCTGCAAAAGAAGCTGAAAGTTGCATATTTAGCTGAATATATGACTTATCTGAAGACCAATTTGGGATTTTATAACTAAAGTAAATTTTCTCAGTAGGCAACTAGCAGTGTTCACCATAAAGAGAAATCAATACATCTGAAGAAACATTTTGGGGGATAAATTATTGATTTTAATTCAAACTTGATGATTCTTATTAATTTATAGTAAAGTATATGATAATAATATGATTATAATATATTCAGAGGTAAATTACCAAAAGAAAGCATTTAAATCTTCTACTTAATCCTCTACCTTTGTATTTAAAGTTGTAATATTAATGTAGACCAAACATTAGAATCACCTGAGGAAATCTAGATTAATACGAGGGGAAGGGATGGAGGGATGAAAAATTACCTATTGGTTATAATGTGCACAGATGGGAATGGTGGGTATACTTAAAACCCAAACTTCACCACTATACAATGCAATGATGTAACCAAAAACTACTTATCCTCCTCAGGCTGTTTGAATAAAGAAAAAATAATTAATACTTGGGTTCTCTTTCTAGGGATTCTGATTTTATTAAACCTGGGGGTTAATCAGGATTTTTTAAAAGTTCCTCAGGTAATCCTGTTATAAAACTAAAGTTCAGAACCATTGACTTCAATCAATCTTGGAAAAGTTAGAGTTGCCCTATAATATAGCATAGCTACCCAAATATATACTTGTGGAAAACCAGCCCTGGGAAACCATTCTTCTGAGCCATGTGATTGTCTTAATGCACAAAGTGGGTAGTGCCCTGTCTGCTCTGTATATGTAGTTCCAAATGACACTATGATTTCTGCTGATTCAAAAACCAGATAGAGGCACTGTCTTGTTGGGTCCTGCTTGCCTTTGAAGATACAAAGTGTCTCCCAATGTGCTTACACTGTGTGCATGGCTAGACTTCCCTCAAGAAAAAGTTTCCCCATCATCTCTCTCTATCTAAGATATAGCCACAGCTAATCTATATAAGTGTTGAAATTTCCTACACATTCTGACAAAAACAGGTCAAGATAAATTGAAAGCACTTAAGGAGACAGCATCACTGGAAAGAATAAGACCAAAACTAAGGAGCTGCTATTAATAAGAAACGCACATAATCACTTAGACTTTTGGTTTAGATCAAACAAAGAAACACATGTACATGCATACACACACATAAGCACATGTATGCTAAATCTCAGGTGCCCGATGCTAGATTCAACATCACCCTTGGTTCATAAAAACATGACTATTGGGGCAACTCCTTCAGGTCCCCTCCCGCAGTGGGAGCTTTTCTGTCTTCTCAATAAATCCTGCTTACACACACACACACACACACACACACACACACACACACACACATGATTATTGATCAGACATGGCCCTTTGATTTACTTTTCTTTCTGATACAAAGATTGCTAAGAGGGTGGGGTGGTGGCCATCGGGTCACTGTAAGACTAAAACTTTGAAAGCAAGATAAACAAGGTGAACTCTTTAATGTTATGTTTGTTTGGTTTTAACTCTGTGATATGGGAAATCCATGATTTAAGGTGAAATTGCCAATGGAGTTTGATTTATTTTTAATTGACATATAACATTACTTTGTTTTTAATAAATAAAATTAAAACTTATCAACTCACGATCTATTCCAAGATCCAGAGTCCTAATGCAAGTACCAGATTACCTACATTTATTTATGTAGGTAATTACTTACATTTATTACTTACATTTATTTATGTTACTACTCTTATCTACTCTGGTCCCTCCTCTTGCAGAGAAATAACTACCATTCTGAATTTTGTTCTTTTATTTATAGATTTGCTACTTAAATATGTATTCCTAAATGTCATGTAGTTTTACTTGTTTTGAGAATTTTTTAAAAAGGTAATTTGGTGCTTGCATTAGCACTCAACCTGATTTACAAAGATTGATGTACAAAGTTGCCAGACATTGATTCATTTCACTTTTACATAAAGCACACATAAAAGTGAAATATAGAACTAGATGTACCACAACATTCATTCACCAATTTTTATGTGATTTGGGTTGTTTTCAGTTTTTGCTGTTACTAGCAGTGCCTCTGTGAACATTCTTTCCCGTGTCTCCTAGTATACATATGCATATATCCCCTTGAGAAGTGATGAGTTCAATTCACGGAAATATTCAACTTAGAACATAATACCAAATTATTCTCCAAAGTAGTTATTTCTTACATTCCTGCCAGCAATGAACAAGAGATCTCAATGATCTCAAATCTGTGATTTTTGCCAATCAAAAACATGTAAAACATTATCTCAGTGAAATCTTGAGGTTCTTAAAAAAATATGATTAGAACCTAAAAAGTTTCTGAAATTGATGAAAAAAATTAATGATTTCTGAATTCAAAATGTAATAGGGGAATTAAAAAATAGTTATTGCTAAATTCTAACACTGGAAAAAAAATGAAAAAAATCACAAAACAGAATATAGAAAAAGAAGTTTTTAAATATGAGGAAAAAGTCAAGAGACATGAGAAAGTCAGAGCTAGGGTGTGCTGCAGGAGCCCACATGGAGCAGGGAACCCAACAAAGCCTGGAATACCTACCGCCAGTCAACCCCTGAGAGCATGTTCCCTGCTGGCAATGTTTGGTGGCCAGGTCCTTAGCTAGGAAAATTCCCCAGCTGGCTAGCCCCAGACCAGAAAGAATCACTTGCCAGCTTCACCTACCCTGAAGGCAGGTCTCACTGTGACAGGGACTCTGCTGCTTTTAAGTTCTGAGTCAGCCTTTGGCGGGATAGAAAGAATTGTAAAAGACACCAGGCAGCCCAGTTTCCCAGAAGGAGTGCTTCTGGGCTCTGGACAGCACCACCACTCTGTCAGTGCTGCCACAGTGGCCAGGGGGTCCAACCCACCTCCTGATCCCCACAAAAAGCTCCAGTTGGGGGTCAGAAAGTAGTCTGGCTGCCTGTCTGCAGAAAAACTGAAGCAGAAAATCACTTTGAGTTCTGGGCACTGCCTAGCAAGAGTGGTAGAACTACAGAATGACCTGTCTCTAATGACAGACACAGAGTTCAGACAATGGATGGTGAAAGCTATTAAGAAAAACCATGAGGAGTTGGAAGCAAAGATCACCCAGGCAACAAAAATAGTGCAGGAAAAAACGTTGCGGTGGCCAATATTTTAAAAAGGACCAATCTGAAATCCTAGAAATGAAGAATTCCTTCCTGGAATTTCACAATACAATGATAGGCCGATGGAGCAGAATCAACCAGTCAGAGGAAAGAATCACAGCTTGAAGATCAAAATATTAACTTACTCGTGATTACTGATGTGAATTTATGTCATTCCAAATTCTGTTCCTGGTTGCCACTGATGTGAGTCTACATCTTTGCAAATTCTGTTTCTGAATGCTACAATGTTGTCATATGTATGTGTTATTGCATTTTGCTTGAAAATGAATAGTAAGGCAAGGAGAGAGAATGTTAATTTAGATAATTATCTGATATCAATTGTGTGATGTTGTTATTGATTTACATAGTTGGCAAAAATTGCAAGTTGGTCATTATTTTGTTACAATTAGTGTGGTACGTGTATTTTGATATTTCGGGACTTTCATACTTCAATGTTTCTATAATTATATGGAATTATATTTCTTATATATACTGATGAGATTTCTGAGGTTGAAGGTGATCAAGTGAACTTATTAGTGATAGTGAGACAGATAGTAATGTAATTATGCAATGCAAATGAAGGAATATATAATATATATTCAGTTTATAATCCAAATAAAAATACAAAGTACAGAATGCTAGTCAGAGTGGTATCTGAGGCAAATACTAGATATGTTTGTAACTTTCAGTTATATTGTGAAAAAGGTGACAGTTTAGAAAGACCATTACATTTGTGCTTAATGACAGAAGTTTGCGGTAACCAGCTTCAGATTTTTTTATTTTTAACCACTCTCAGTATTAGAAAAGTGAAAAATGTGCTGATCACGAATGTGTTAAACTAACCCAGTCTGATAAAAACAAGAAGAAAAAGCTCAAAAAGAATGGGCAAAGCCTATGAGAGATATGGGATCATGTAGAGACTAAATCTATGATTGACTGACATCCCCAAAACAGAAGGGGAAACTGAGAACACCCTGGAACAAGCCTGTCAAGAGGTCATCCAAGAAAATTTCCTCTATTTTGCTAGAGAGGCAACCACTCAAACACAAGAGATTCAGAGAACCCCTGAGAAGTATTATATGAGAAGACCTTCTCTAAGACACATAGTAATTCAACTCCACAAGGCAAGCATGAAAGAAAAAATCCTAAAGGCAGCTACAGAGAAGGAGCAGACCACCTACTAGGGAAGACCCATCAGAATGCTCAGCAGAAACTTTATAAGCCAGAAGCGACTGGAGTCCCATCTTTAACAGTCTTAAAGATAAGCAATTCCAGCAAAGAATTTCATACTCCACCAAGCTAACCTTCATTAAGTGATGAAGAATTAAAACCATTCCCAGACATCTAATCCCTAAGAGAATATAATATATCACCTTTAGACCAGGTTTCATATATCACCTTTAGACCAGGAGATGTTTAAGAAAGTTCTCAGCACAGAAATGAAAAAAAAAAAAGTTCCACCCATTGCAAAACCACCGGCAAGCACAAAGTTAACAGAACATACTGATCATCCACAACATCTAAAAAATTAATTAATTAATTAAAAATTTTAAAAGTAAAGCAAACTCTTAAGAACTTTATGACAGGGATAGGATAAACTCATATATCAAAAATTAACTTGAACATGAATGCACTGAATATGCCAATAAAAAGACATTAAGTAGAAAACTGGATAAAGAAACATGATCCAACATTTTACTGCCTGCAGAAAACCCATCTCATTGCAAAGGACATCCACCAACTCAAAGTAAGGGGCTGGAAAAAGATCTTCCAGGAGAATGGAACAAAAAAGAGCACAGTAGCTATTCTTATATTGGACAAAACAGATACCAAACCAATAAAAGTTAAAAAGGACACAGAAAGACACTACATAATGATAAAAAGCTCAATCCAGCAGCAAGAAATATGCATCTTAAATATATATGCACCTAACACAGGAGCACCCAGATTTATAAAACAATTGCTACATAAACTAAGAGAGGACATAAACACCCATACAATCATAGCCGGAGACTTTAATATCCTGCTAACAGACCTAGAAAGATCATCAAGGCAAAAAACAAGAAGATCTAGAAACTTAACTTGGCACATAACCACATTTTACCCAACAACCACAGAGTACACATTTTAGTCATTAGTACATGGAACATACTCCAAGATTGATCAAATTCTTAGGCATAAATCAAGTGTAGACAAATTTCAAAAGGTTGAAATAATACCAAGCATCTTCTCAGATCAGAGTGGAATAAAAATAAAAAACACTAACAAGAACCAAGAATCCCCCAAAACACACAAATACATAGAAACTAAACAACATGCTGCTCAATGACTTTTGGGTCAATACAGATATCAAGACAAAAAGAAAAAGACTCCTGAAAACAAAGACACAACACATCAAAGCCTCTGGGACACCATGAAAACATTGTTGAGAGGGAAGTGTGTAATATTACACACACTATCAAGAAAGTAGAGGGATCGTAAGTAAACCCCCTAATGCCACACCTAAGGGAACTGAAAAGGCAAAAACATTTAAATCCTAATTTCAGTAGAAAAATCCAGATTACTAAGATAAAGTCACAATTACAGGAAATAGAAGACAAAAAGATCATAGAAAGGATCAGCAAGACAAAGAACTAATTCTTTGAAAAGATAAATAAGATTGACAGACACCTAGCCAGACACCAAAAAACGAGGGAGAAAATTTGAATAAACACAATTAGAAATGAAAAATGCAATGTCACAACTGCCCCAAAGTAACTCAGAAGGTTATCAGAGATTACAATAAACATCTATATGCAAATAGACTAGAGAATCTAGAAGAAATTCTAGTGGGGGTGATTCTTGGCATTACACAACATACCAATGTTGAAACAAGAAGAAATCGAAACCCTAAACAGACCAATAAAAATCCAGGAAATCAATTCAGTTGTAAGAATCCCCCCTCCTAAAAACCCTGGATAAGATAGCTTTTCAACTGAATTCTACAAGATATACAAGGGAGAGCTGACACCTTTGTACTGAAAGCATTCCAGGCAATCAAGAAGGAAGGAATTCTCTCTATCTCATACTAGGAAAATAATATCACCCTGATACCCAAAACTGGCAAAGATCCAATAAGAAAAGAAAATTATAGTCCAATTTCCCTAGTGAACATAGATGCAAAAATTCTCAACAAGCTTATAGCAAATCATATGAAATAACACATTTCAAGGGTCATCCACCATGACCATGTGGGCTTCATTCTCGGGATGCAAGGCTGGTTCAACATTTGCAAGTCTACAAATGTAATTCAGAACATTAGCAGATATAAAACTAAGAAATACATGATTATCGCATCAGATGCAGAAAAATTTAATAAAATTCAGCATCTTTTCTTGATAAAAACCTTCAAACAACTAGGCATCAAAGGAACATTTCTCAAAACAATAAGAGCGATCTGACAAACCTGCAGCCAACATCATGCTTAATGGGCAGAACCTGGAGGCAAGACCCCTAAGTACTGGAACAAGACAAGGATGCTCACTTTCACCCCTCCTATTTAACAAAGCACTAGAAATCTTACAGCAATCAGGCAAGATAAGGAAATCAAGGGCATTCAAACAGGAAAAAAGGAAGTTAAGCTATCGCTCTTTGCAGACAATATAATTCTATACCTAGAAAACCCTAGAAAGTCTGTCAAAAACATCCTTGCACTGATAAATGACTGCAGTATAGTCTCAGGATATAAAATTAACGTGTAAGAGGCAATTTCATTTCTATATACCAACAACTAACAGGCTGAGAATCAAACAAAAAAACACAATTCCATTTAAAATAAGCACAAAAAAATGAAAAGCCTTGGCATCTACCTAACTAAAGAATTGAAAGATTTTACAATGAGAACTATAAAACACTGCTCAAAGAAATCAAGGATGATGCAAAAAAATGGAAAAACACTACGTGCTTATGAACTGGAAGACTTAATATTGTCAAGAGTTTCATCCTACCCAAGGCAATCTACAGATTCAATGCAATCCCTATCAAATTGCCAACAACATTTTTCACAGACCTAGAAACCACAACACAGAAATTCACATGGAAGCAAAAGAGAGCATGAATGGCTAAAGCAATCCTCAAAAAAAGGGTCAAAACTGGAGGCAGCACACTTTCAGACTTTAAAATGTATTAAAAGGACACAGTAACCAAGATAGCATGGTATTGGTACAGGAATAGACACACAGACCAAAGGAACAGGACAGAGATTATAGAAATTAAAAAACAGTCCCTTAACAAACTCATCTTTGACAAAGCCATGAGTGACAATCTTTAGGGAAAGGAAACCATGTTTAGCAAATGATGCTGGGAAAACTGGCTAGCCACATGCAGAAGAATGAAACTGGACCCCCACCTATCACCATATACAAAAATTAACTCCATATGGATCAAAAACTTAAATATAAAACCTCAAACTATAAGAATCTTAGAAGAAAATGTAGGGAACACCTACCTGGACATTGGAGTAGGCAACAAATTCATGGCCAAGTCCTCAAAAGCAAATTCAACAAAAGATAAGGTAAAATGGTGGGACTTTGTCAAATTGAAAAGTTTGCACAGCACAGGAAACCAACAGGATAATAAATTTTTTTTCCCATGGAATGGGAAAAAATATATTTGCAAGCTATGCCTCTGACAAAGGCCTAACATCCACAATCTACAAGGAACTCAAATGAAGTGAAAGGAAAAAAAAATGAACAACCCCATTTAAAAAGTAGGAAAAGAACAGACACATGAAAAAATGCTCAGCCTCACTCATCATCAGAGAAATGCAAATCAAAACCACACTGAGATACCACCTAACCTCAGTAAGAATGGCCATCATTAATAAAACAAACAACAGATACTGGTGAGGATGCAGAGAAAAAGGAATGCTTCTACACTGCTGATGAGAATGCAAACTAGTGCAACCTCTTTGGAAGATAGTGTGGCGATTTCTGAACGAACTAGAAATCGACCTTCCATATGACCCAGCAATTCCCCTATTGGGAATACACCCGGAGGAACTCAAATCATTCTACAAAAAAAATACCTGCACATGTATGTTGCAGCTCTATTCACACTAGCAAAAACATGGAACCAACCATACTGTCCATCAAAGCTGGACTGGATAAAAAAAATGTGGTACTCATTCATAAGGTGACCTTGAACAATTATAATGCTATAAGAACATGATTGGCAGTAGTAGAAAACTGTCTGGGGAGGGAGGCTGGGACTAGCAGTTGAGGGAAACTGCTGGGGGAGGGAAGGGAATACCTCATCAACAAGGGTACCTGCATGATCAATGTTTGTATACCTAACCCTGAATTGTACCCCACATCTTTATAATAAATAAATTTTAAAAATAAATAAATGTTCAACTACAAAAAAATGTGGTACATATCACAGTGGAATATTATGTAGCCATAAAGAAGGACAAACATATGGACTTCACAGCAACTTGGATGGATTTAGAGTCTATCATACTCAGTGATCTATCACAGAAACAAAGAACAGAGTACCATATGTTCTCACTCATAAGCAGACCTTGAACAATTATAATGCTATAAGAAAAGGATTGGCAGTAGTGGGAAACTGGGGAGGGAGGGGCACACCTCATCAATAAGGGTACCCGCATAATCAACATCTGTATACCTAAGCCTGAATTGTACCCCACATCTTTATAATAAAAAAATTAAAATTAAAAATAAATAACCAGACAGGGTGGCAAACGCTTATAGTCCCAGCTACTCAGGAGGCTGAGATGGGAGGATCACTGAAGCCAGGAGTTCGAGGCTACAGTGAGCCGTGATTGCGCCACTGCATTCCAGCAGCCTGGGCAACAAAGCCAGATGCTATCTCTAAAACAAAAAACAAAACTATAGAGTGAACTTTGCCCTTTTCCTCTGAATCCTCTTCTTCTCTTTCTACTGACTGTTCCAAAAAAAAGACAACACAGGCTTTGCCCATGGGCAGTATCCTCAGTATATGAAAACCACCAGAGGAGAATGAAGGACAAACCTATGGTGACTTTTTTTTCAGAGCAAAAATTTGATTTTTTTTGCCCGATTCTCTTGAGAAAGCCACTGATTTGTATAGTCCCTGCGTTAAAAGGTTCATCACTGGCTCACAAGGTAGACATTGTCACACTGGCCATGTTGCTGCCAAGGACAGAACAAGAGCAAATGTCCTTTCCCAGAAAGAGGAGTTGAGAGGCTAAGGGAGAACTCCCTGACCGTGAATGAGTCTTGAGATCCTGGCAGAATCACCTTCACTAGCGACTTGAGAAGAGTCTCCCTTTATGCCAGGGAACGAGCTCTTGACACGTAGATCCTTAGGAAAGTATCTTGGTTTGGTGGTCTCATCTAGACCCTTCACTTTCCCAACTTCGAACTGCCTATACTCCAAGCTGCAGGACAAGCTCATGGGTGAATGGCTAAATTCCAACTTTTTGGTGACTTCAGGGACATAACCAGATCTCACTGGCTGGTTGCCTGAAGCAGATTAATTTATGTGACGCCATTCTGTTCCTTCAAGAAAGTTCCTTAAATAGCAAGGAAGGGAGCTTCTGGATTCCAGTGAGGCAGCTAGCCTGCACCGCTTCAAAGAGAAAGCAAGCAAGCAAACGCTGCTGTTCATTGCTGCTGTCGCTCGGAGCAGCTCAGGAGGGCAGCCTCCAGGAGCTGAAAGCCACGAGGAGGATAGGGGTGCTTTCGCTCTGGAAAGACCCACTGCGGAAGAGTCTCTAGACTTGTTATCAGCCCCACAGGCTACTAGGCAGCAGACAAGCACCCAAGAGACTGGAGACAGTCACTCCCAGGGGAACAGCACAAAAGGAAGCTGGTCCTTGGCATATGCCAGTTGATTTAAGTCAGACAACACCCACTTTTAGAAGCCCACTGGGCAGAGCCAGAGAATGCTGCCGGATCTGCCCTGGCGGATCCCGCGTGCACATCAGCCCCCAGTCTCAGAAGCCGGGGGTGTGAAGGCTCCATGGGCACCTGCCTCCTGCCACTGCCCGGGATCCCTGCGGTGATCGCCAGGCCATGCCAGCCTTGTGCTCCGCTCACCCAGCAGGCAGCTCCACCATGCACTTGGCCACCCTCCAGTGAAAAAGACCAGGTGCCACCTCTCTTCAAAGCTGCAGCACGTAGGGTTTGTCTGGATTCCTGCCTTCATCACGTGGTAAAAATCAGAGAGAGTACAGATGGGTTTCTGTGAAATAAGCATGGTCATTAAAATCTCTGTGAAACCAGAGTATTCATCCTCTGTCAGTTGTGCTGATCTTAAGAGAATTTGACCAGTGCCCTGTTCCCTGACAGCAGGAAGATTTAGATGTCCCTTAGCAGTCCTCGCATGGGAGCCTTGACCTTTTGCTTCTCATAAAGCAATACGCCTAGAAGCTTCCTCTTTCATGAAGCTGCAAATTGCAAAAATGCTCACCAAGAGCATGCTCTCAAATATGACTTCAAAGATGGAAGTTACAGAGTAGTGCACGCTTAGCAAGAAAGAAAATGGCATTAGGGCATCCAGGGGAATTGGCCTTTGGGACAAATAAGGTAGACATTTTAATTAATAAACACTGACACCCCCGCCCCAAAGCAGCCTCCATACCCAAAGACTTCCTTCTCAAAGAGCCTCATGGCTTATTTTCTCCCTTATTCAGCCAAGACTCAAATGACTGAGAAAATTGGTTTGTCCCACATTGAGATACCACCTAACCCCAGTAAGAATGGCCATTATTAATAAAACAAACACAACAGATGCTGGCGAGAATGCGGAGAAAAGAACACTTCTACACTGCTGGTGGGAATGCAAACTAGTTCAACCTCTATGGAAAACAGTGTGGCGATTTCTAAAAACACTAAAAATTGACCTTCCATATGACCCAACAATCCCCCTACTGGGAATATAGCCAGAGGAACTCAAAACATTCTACAAAAAAGATACCTGCACACGCATGTTTATTGCAGCACTATTCACAATAACAAAAACGTGGAACCAACTGTGCTGCCCATCAAAACTGGACTGGATTTTTTAAATGTGGTACATATACACAATGGAATATTATGCAGCCATAAAGAAGGACATAAATATGGCCTTCGCAGCTACTAGGATGGATTTAGAGCCTATCATATTCAGTGATCTGTCACAGAAACAAAGAACAGAGTACCGCATGTTCTCACTCATAAGCAAACCCTGAACATTTACCATAATACTATAAGAAAGGAATTGGCAGTAGATGGATACTGCTGGGGTGGGGGACACAACAGCAATAAGGGTACCTGATCTCAAACCAAGCAAAATGTGACCAAAGGGAGGCCCAAACTTTACCTATACGATGACCACTTGTATTCCTAGTCCTGAATTGAACCCCACATCTTTAAAATAAAATGCATATTTTTTTAAAATTAAATAAATAAAAATTGATATTAAAAAGAGGAAGAAAATTGGCTTATCTCTCCAACAGCCACCCAACCGTGACACCTCTCAGGCATACCTGGGCCTTCTGTGGCGCTCCAGACCCATGCTAAGGGGCGACTCTTCATTCATGCTGAGGCTCCTGCTTGGGCAACAGGCAGTGTGTGTTGAGCTCAGAGCCCTGCAGAGAAGGAGCAGAACCGCCCACGGTCATGGGGCTGGGCCAACCGTCTAGGGATGGTGGAGCACATAGCAGCAAGCCGTGAGTGCATGAGACCCCAGGAGGAGCCATCTCTGCTCAGAACCTTCCTGCCCTTATTCAGCTGGACCCTGTGCCTGTAAGGCTGCACCAGTCTGAACCACACAGTGGCCTTGTAGTGTGTGAGCATTAGAAGAACCATGCCTTTGCCAGTTTCTACCTGTATTCCAAGCACTTTGCATCTTGTTTCTTAAGGATCCACCACTCAGGCTATCAGGCTATCTCCTGAATTGTGCCTTTGGTTCCTTAAACCGCCCATGGTAGCACAGCTTGGGAGTTTCAGTGTGCTGCGTGGAGCCTGCAAAAACAAAAACCACAGATGGAGATGAGAGGGTTATAAGAATCGGGAGGCTGGTTCAGAGGCTCAGCCTGTAATCCCAGCACTTTGGGAGGCCAAGGCGAATGGATTGCCTGAGCCCGTGGGTTCAAGACCTGCCCGGGCAACTTGGCGAGACCTCATCTCTACAATAAATAAAAAATTAGCCAGGCATGGTAGTGCACGCCTATAGTTCTGGCTATTTGGACGGCTGAGGCGGAAGGATAGCCGGAGCCCAGCAGGTCGACGCCGGGATGGCCATGCGTGTGCCACAGCATGCCAGCCTGGGCAACAGAGTGAGACTGCAACTCGAAAAAAAAAAAAAAGAATCAGGAAACCAGGAATACCAGGCAGAGAATTCATAGAAAACCCTGAATATCTAAAGTGATGATTGAGAAGACACTCACGTGAGCCCCTGAAAATGTGACTCATTTGTCTAAAATCTTAAGAAGTGAAAGACGAATGAGTGGCCGCCCTGCTTCCACCTGATCCGTTCTCTTTCACCCTGCTGTTGCAGGTCTGACCATGCCGCCATCTTTCTAGAAAGCTCCCAGGTTTCGAAGTGCAGGTGCCTTGTCTTTACCTGTGACTCAGGCCCCGTGACCCATGATTCCTCACACTCCTCCAGGCTCCCTCTCACTCCAGTCTATGCCTCCAGTCTCTGCTCAAGCTGCTCCTGTGCCAAGCGCCCTCCCTGCACTATGCCCAGTGTCCTGCAGCTAGCAAATGCCTCTTCGGCGTCCAAGAGTTAGCCCAAGAGTAGTCACCCTGGGCAAGCTTTACTCCCCCTTTCCCCTTGGCCTCACCCTGTGTAAAATGGATCGCTCCCTCCTTTGTCCCCAGATGCCCAATGCAGACCGGAATCGTGGCTCACTTTATGAAACTTGAATGTTGTGTGGTTACTCCTTGGGGGCTAAGCTAAGACCTTATCAAAATGAACGATGCCTGGCCCTCCAGACCTTTTCACATCAAAGAACACATAGAACTTGATCCTGATAAGATGTGTGTGGTCCAGGAGTCTGCTTGTCAAGGAGATCGGTGTCTCAGCACACCTGTAATGATTCATCGAAAGCCTAAACACACCAGTTGAGAAGCTCTGCATACTCTATTCACAATAGCACAAACATGGAACCAACCATGCTGCCCATCGAAACTGGACTGGATTTTTAAAAATGTGGTACATATACACAATGGAATATTATGCAGCCATAAAGAAGGACAAACATATGGACTTTGCAGCAACTTGGATGGATTTAGAGTCGATCATACTCAGTGATCTATTGCAGAAACAAAGAACAGAGTACCATATGTTCTCACTCCTAAGCGGACCTTGAACAATTAACATAATATTATAAGAAAGGGATTGGCAGTAGTGGGAAACTGCCAGGGGAGGGAGGGTGGGATTAGCAGTTGATGGAAACTGTCAGGGGAGGGAGGGGCACACCTCATCAACAAGGGTACTTGTATAAAGAACATTTGTATACCTAACCCTGAATTGTACCCCACATCTTTTAAAAAATAAATAATAAATAAATATAAATTTTTTTTAAAAACAGAGAAACTCTTCATAAAAGATCCTGGCTAATGTTGGTTGAAAAACGAGTCAGTTAGATTGTCTATAGGGTTAAAAAACTACCAGAATTGGCCAAATAAAGACCTGAGAAATCAATGAAAAATGGCCATAGAGAAGAAGCAAAATTAAGTCTGAATATGACCCCAGCAGAAGGATAATGAGAATGTGGATTTTTTTTTTTTTTGAGTTGGGGTCTCACCTTATCACCCAGGCTGGAGAGCAGTGGCACCATCATGACACCACAGCCTTGACCATCTGGGTTCAAGCAATCCTTCCCTGTCAGCCTCCTGAGTGACTGGGACTACAGGTTCCCACCACCACACCCAGCTAATATTTTGATTTTTTGTAGAGACAAGACATCATTATGTTGCCTAGGTTGGTCTTAATCTCCTGGATCCAAACAGTCCTCTCACTTTGGCCTCTCAAAGTGCTGGGATTATGCGCATGAACCACCACATCTGACCCGAGTGTGGGGATTTCTAGACTCCATTTCCAACTTGACTTTCCATCACTGCTTATCATGCACCTGTGCACTAACCAAACCAAGTGACTCGCTGTTCCCTGCATGCCCCTTGCCTGCCTGCCACCCCCAGCCACCCACCTCTACCCATGCTATCCACTGGAGCACAGCAGCCTACCACCTCCACTGAAAACCCCCTGCCCCGTGGGGTAGGCGTGGCCTCCCCCTCGGTGCCCTTTATTGGCCTATCATCACATACTCGTATCTCCGTTATTTCTTTTTGTGGCCTATCCTTACAATGAAATGTAAGATTCATGTAGCTAAAGACTGAATCTTTCTCGTTGTAGTTTCCCCTCCTTCACCCATAAGCAGTACACAATACTTGTGTATTACATTGAGCTGAGTTTCCTAGGTGGCTATGGGAAAACCAGGTTCCTGTTTAACAGGGAGGCAGGAGTGTCAGTTGTCTAGGGCAAGGCACTCAGCCTGCTGGGTGCCCGGAAATAACCCTTGTAGTAAGCCCCAGTCAAGACCCTTTTCTCTTTTCAGAGACTCATAAATCAGATGATCCTATACAAAACCAAGCCAGGCCCACTGTCCTCATTGTTTAATTGAAACTTTGCATAGGAGGTGAACTGCAGGCTTAGATACAGACCAGAGGGAAGATCTGAGAGAAGCAGACCCAGGTGGAAATGTGCGTTGGAAGAGAGGTCCCCAGTTCCGTGAAGTAGAAATCAGTTCCAGCTGGGCTCAGTGGCTTGTCATCCCAGCACTTTGGGAGGCTGAGGCAGGAGGATCACTTGAGACCAGGAGTTCGAGACCAGCCTGGGCAACACAGCTCGACCTTGTCTCTACAAAAAATTAGCTGGGTGTGGTACAGAAGGATTGCCTGAGCCCAGGAGGTCGAGGCCGTGGTGAACTTGTGATGGCTGCACTCCAGCCTGGAAAACAGAGTAAGACCTTGACTCAAAAACAAATAAACAAAAGACCAGGTTCCTGGTGAGCTGTAGCTGGGATGGGGAGGGTTGGCGTGTGAAAAGGAGGATGGAGAAGGGTGTGGCAGGTTGAAACTGCTCATCCGAGCTTTGCAGGGTCTCTGAGAGATCAGTCAGTAGGGAGCGGCTCCTTTCCTAAACACAGTTCCTAAAAGGCAAAATAGATAGAGAAGTCAGTAGCTCCTCACAGCAAGTCATAAATGCTTACCTCCTGATGGCCCCTCAATCATGGAAGACTTGCTGTGTGGACCATGTGGGCCACCCTAGGATTGTGTCCCAGCAATCACGCATGTACATGAACCGAGTCCCATGCGAACCTGAACTGAAATGATCTGTGTACGTCCCATCCTGGTCACTTCCATCCTTTCATCAGTACTCTTCCCCAAGTGTCCACCAGGTGAGCACACTGTGACACTTTGCTTGGAGGGAAGCATCAGCGCTTCAAGCATTCTTGTTGCATTTCATGGGCATTCTTACCTCCGTTATCTTTCCCAGCCAGGCCCTGATGCTTTTGGCGCTAATTTCCTGAGCACCGCAGGCATGCGTGCTTCAAGAACTATTATTCTGGCCAGGGACAGTGGCTCATGCCTGTAATCCCAGCACTTTGGGAGGCTGAGGTGAGATCATTGCTCGAGTCCAGGGTTTCGAGACCAGCCTGGAAAACTTGGGAAGACCTCATCTCTACAATAAATCAAAAAATTAGCCAGGCATGGTGGCGCACACCTGTGGTTCCGGCTAATTGAAAGGCTGAGGTGGAAGGGTCACCTGAGCCCAGCAGGTCCAGGCTGTGGTGACCGTGAGCATACCACTGCACTCCAGCGTAGGCAACAGAGTGAGACTCCCACTCAAAAAACAAATAAATAAATATTATTCCATACTATGGCGAAGAGCTGTATCTCCCCCTAGCCTCGGAGATGGCTTCTCAGACTGAGAGGTCTGCCTGGCACACCTCGAAACTCTGCTAACCTGCTTTGCTCTAGAGTTTGGAGGATGACATTTCTGGTAATACTCTATTGCCTTGACATTGCAGGAAGCTTTTACTGATTGTGTTTCCTGATGTGTTTCACAATGATCCCCATCCTTCACTGACGTGGTCTGTCTGTCCCTCCACAGGCACAAAGGGTACACAAGAAGTTTCCGAAACCCTGCAGAGCGCACTACCCCTCTGAGAAGAAACGTCATTCCATTCCTTCCCCGAGCACCTCAGCGCCGAGCCACACGCCTGGCAGCAGCCAGCAGTCCCGGTTCAACAGTCCACGCCTGGGGCCTGGCCAGGTGGGCCTGCCGACTGGGCACCAGCAGGAACTTGCCGGGCGAACCAGCAGCACCCCCACCCATCCCTGGTCTTTCCAGAGAAGCAAGTCCTTGTTCTGTTTGCCCACCGGAGATGCCTCCCCGACCTCCTTAGCTGAACCGCAGTGGTTTTCAAACACGGGTGCCCCAAGGCACAGGGCATCGGAGTGGAGGCACGGCCACCTCCTCTCCATCGATGACTTAGAGGGGGCCCAGGAGACGGACGTGGACACGGGACTGCGGCTGTCCTCCTCAGACCTGTCTGTGGTCTCTGCATACTCTGCACCCAGCAGGTTCTGCAGCACGGTGGAAACGCCTCTCCCTTCCGAGAGCTGTGGCAGGCACTGGGAAACTCACAAGGATTCCAGGGAAGGACCGCTGCCTGCTGCCAGTGGGGCAGCCACGGAAGCGCCCTGGGCTTCCCTCTCTTTCTTCACCAAAGGGTCTTCCAGCTCCTCGGCAATGGCCGGTGCTGCTTCCCCAGCTCCTGGTGCCTCCTCCCCCACAGACTCCTCCCCACAGGCCCCTCATGCTGCGCCCAAAGTCGAGCAGACTGGCAGAGACGCGCCACCACCCCCAAGGTCAGCTGAACCTGGGGATAATGACATGGAGGAGTTCTACATCTGAACTCCCTGCTCTTGGTCTCTGATCACACCAGCTCAGACACGCAGACTGGGGCCCGCTTTCCCTGCACCAGCGTTCTTAATTATCTTTCCCCAGGATCATTAGCACATCTGCCCACTAGCCCTTCCTAGCTGAGAGCTGGTATATTTCTAGGGGTTCAGTGGGAAAATAGCAACCTTCTTTTGCAAATAAATTCTCAACAAACTTAAGTTGTAAAATATATTTTTTGGAATATTCTTCATTTGAGATATGGTTTAGTGGGCTTATACAGTTCAAATGCTTTGTATAATTATTTGAAATGAAAAAGAAAGCCTAGTCATCCAGAGCCTACTTGGCAATTTTTCATGATGTGAAAGAAAAACAAGGCCAAAATGTTGAATGTGGGAGAGATCTAAGTGATTTGTATGAAAGATTAGGGCCCAGGAACATAAAACACACCTTGCAGAATTCTTCATAGACACTGACGTTACCAGGGAACTTTTAAGTACTGCTTATAATAGGAAGAGTCGGCTTAATAAGTCAGTTGTAAACATATATCAGACTATAGGTAATTTTTCACTTTGAAGTCACACCGCCTCTGAAAATCTGGATTTATACAAAAGTGGTTCATGTGATTTTTTAAGGATTTAGCATGAGTAACAGACTTGTGGTGCATTTAAAATAGAATCTGAGTTCCAAAAACTAGTTTTACATACAGCTTTTCAGCAACACATTCACTGGGACAGATGAGACCACCCCACTACCTGAATGTATTTGGATCACTAAGGAAGAATTATTTGTCGGAGTTACAGAATTAAAAACTGTTAGCCACGATGGGTGGGGAGTCTTGAGAGTCCTCGGCTTTCTAAACCACAATCTAGGGGCTAGACATACATACATACATGTATATATATATATATATATATATATTACAGGAGCCGAAGTTTATTCTGCTTTCTCCAGTGAACACGCATGGTCACACATCCCATGTTGTTCATTTTTAAATAATTTGGAACATTTTAGCTGGTGTTCTGATTGCACAGGAAAATGCCTTTTTCCCCCAAATGGGAAACTTGACATGAAACGCTCTCCTGAACAAGCCCCAGAGAATGGCGAGCCTCATGTGACTGCCTTGGGAGCTTTAATTAATGCCAGAGCTGGGCCTGATGACCTTGGCTTTTCCTGCCTGTTGGCTGCTTCTGTCACAATGAGAATGGTATTTGAATCTCACCCTCGCCCACCCCAGTACGGGTATGTTTACAACTCCAACCTCGGTGATGCCAAGTGCTGGCCTCAGGACAGTGCCAAGAGGTTCCTGGAGACTGTTTACCACTGGGGAAGGAGAGCACGGGCTTACCTTGCCCATTTCCCAGTATGCTCCTGGCCTAAATTAGTCAAGGCGCAGGGTTCTTCTCTCTGGAAGTACCCACACCAGCCCAGGTGCAGCTTCAGAATCCTTTCTAATACAGCTCTCCTGGCAGCCGTAACCAACTGTCAGCCTTGAGCCAAAGCCTTGTGTCTTTGCTGTCCTTGTCACAAGAGCCTTAGGTCCCACCCCAAATAGTTGCAGTATTCTACTCTAATTTAAATAAATAAAATGACAGTCTCTTCTAATTCTGGACCAGGAGTAAGCAAACTTTTTCTGAAAAGGGCTAGATAACTATTTTAGGCTTTGCCAGTCTTATGGTGTCTGTTTACTCGACTCTGCTGTTGTAGCATGAAAACAGCCAGATAAAATGTAAGTGAATGGGAGCGACTGAGTTTCAATAAAACTTTATTTACAAGAGCAGCTGGCAGGCCAGATTTGGGTCTCAGCCTGGCAAATCTTGAGCAAGGCTGCTGCCTGAGGCTGACTCAATATCCCAGCCCCAATCCACAACCCAAAATCTAAGTCTTTGGCCCACTACTGCCAGGGTGTGTCATGCCAAGAAAATGGGCTACTTGAGTCAGGTCACTGACTATAGAACCACAGGACCCAGAGCAGGAAGGGGCTTCTTCCTGCAGAGCTGATTCTTAGAAAGCCAATAGCACTCCAACTCCTGCCCAGAAATGTGACTGATCGTGTCGCTGATGATGAAAAGCAACATGCTAACATTAGAGAGAAAGAGAAAAATAATTCAGAGGTGATGATACAGCTGCCCGTAAACAGGGAACAAATTAGCTCATCAGTAGCAAAACCAGACCACCAACCTCAGTGATCTCAAAAATACCAAAGACACCATTTGAAAGCAGGAGATGCGAAATGCCCCCATAACTAGGGGGAGATGGGAAGGGAAGCCCACTGCAGCCCTCATTCAGGCACTCCTCAAAAACTCCAAGTGGCTGTCACTCTGTGCAGCAAGAGTCACAGGATCACATCTACCAAGACTTCACTTCCGTTTCTGGTCGTGCCGCCAGCATCTTCCTCATCCAGGAGGGCTCCCAGTGCTTTTTGGGTCCTGACTCTTCTGGATTATTATCCTCGTAATAGAGGTGGGTATCCTGTAGGTGCTCAATAAATGTGTTCAATTAAAAAACATGGAAGTTGGCTCATAAATTATTTATTTCCCGGAATAGGCTCTGTGATGTAAGAAGCCTAGTTTTTTGTCACTGAATGGAACCCTGTGTCTCATCGCCTTGGCCTTGTTCCCCCCGGCCCTGCATTGCCCAGGGAAGGAGGAATGTTAGTAAGTGTCCCCGTCTTGTTATGTGCCATCTCTTATCTGCCTCCTTTCCATGTAAGATTACTGCTCATGGACCCACGTGGCCTATAGTAAACACCACCTAGTGTCTGCTTTAAAAAGCAAATGTTTCTGGATACAGCTGGAGACCATCATATTAAGTGAACTATTACAGAAACAAAGAACTGAATACTGAGTGTTCTCACTCATAAGCAGGCCCTGATCACTAATCACTAGTCATAGGAACACAAGGGTGGGTATGGCAGACACTGGGCACTGCTGGGGGGGCTGGGGGGACACACTGGGTATCAGTTCCTCTATCGTGAGGAGAGAGGGCCAGCTAGAAAACCAAACTTCACCTGTATGCAACTTACCTACCTAGTAAATCCTCGCATGTACCCCACAACTCTAAAACAAACAATAAACAAATAATAAAAATAAAAGTGTTATTCTATGTTTTAAAGAAAGCAAATGTTTCTTTGTCTGTCCCCAACTGCCCTTTCAAGTCCTACAGAAATCGTCTTGGGTCATCTCAAGTGGTTAAAATGAGCATTAGAGGGAACAGTGGGGACAGAGGGTGAGCCACCACAGAGGATTTTGTGACATTGGGGGTGTTGACCTGTGCTACTCCTTGAGCCCCTGGGCCTGAGGTCAAGGGGGTTAGTCACAACAGAGTGCGTAGGACATCTGGTGCACTCCCAGCTGAGACCAGATGCTTACTTTTGTTGGGACGAATCTTGAGCTCCTAGCTGGCATCTTCAGCCGCAGGTAAATCAGGAGGAATGCAGGTATCTTTCTATCCCCCTACTTTCTGTAGATGAACAGATTCTCCAGTCTCCCAACTAAGAAGCACCTGAATAGAGTCATAGAATTCTTGCAAGAGATCGAGAGTTTGTTTGTTTGTTTGTTTGTTTGTTTGAGTCAGGGTCTCCCTCTCTCACCCGGGCTGGAGTGCAGTGGCACAATCATGGCTCACTGCAGCCTTGACCTCCTGGGCTCAGAAGACCTTTCCACCTCAGACTCCTGAGTAACTAGGAGTACAAGCGTGCACCAGCACACCTGGATAACTTTTTTTATCTTTTGTAGAGATGAATTCTCATTGTATTGCCTAGGCCTCAAATTCCTGGACTCAAACAATCTTCTCACCTCGGCCTTCATAGTGCTGGGATTACAGGTATGAGCCAGCACTCCCAGCCACAATATATATATATATATTTTTCTTTCTTTCTTCCTTTCTTTCTTTCTTTCCTTTCTTTCCTTTTTGAGTTGTAGTCTCATTCTTGTCACCTAGGTTGGAGTGCAGTGGCATGCTCACAACCACCCCAGCATCAACTTGCTGGGCCTCCAGTGATATTTCCACCTCAGCCTTCCAAGTAACCAGAACTACAGGTGCACGTTACCATGCTCAGCTAATTTTTTATTTATTGTAGAGACAAGATGGCTCAGCCTGCAATCCCAGCACTTTGGGAGGCCGAAGTAAGTGGAATGCCTGAGCCTGCAGGTTCAAGACCAGCCCGGGCACAAAATATTTTTAAGAGCAAATAAAACCAACTCCAAAGAGCTTCCCCAACTCCTCTGCCGTCAAAACGGTATCAGTGGCCAGTTCTGGCCAAGGACCCTTATGTCCAAATTTCAAGAGAGCCGTAGGAATAGCTGAACAGTGACCTTCTCCTTCTCTCCCCCAGGACACATTGCTCCACGTGCCAGATCTGGACATAAATACCCCTCATTATTTGTAGTGTTCTGCTTCTCTTTCATTCTCTGGAAATGCAATTGATCAGATACTGCAGAAGCTGGAGAAAACAATATGAGAAGTCGACATAAATAAAATGGATTATCAAGGGAAACACCTTTGTCACAATTATAATAAATGGATTCACAAAAGGTCAAGAACCTGAATTTAAAGAGTTTATGTAAGTACATTCTTCCAACTTTTACTGAAGGCTTTTTTCTAAGCACAAATGTCTAGTCACAAAATGACTTTAAATGATATAGTGGCTGGGCATGATGGTTCAAGCCTATAATCCCAACATTTTGAGACAACAAAGTGTGAGGATCTCTTGAGTCCTGGAGTTCAAGACTAGCCCCGTCACTATTTAAAATATATCTATATGGTTTCTCTAAATGAATAATGGAGGCAAACATGAACAGTAATGTCAGCATACATTCCTGTTTCAGAGGTAGTGATGATGACTGCCCAGTGATGTGCCCTCTATGAATAGCCATCTCAGACAGAAGTCACTAGAACACTTGATGAAGGTGAAAAGTCCCCTTCTGTGCCCCGTGACACCCTCTCTGAACTCTCTATATGTGAGGAGGTCTCTCTTCCAGTTGTCCGGGGTGGTGTAGAAAAATGAAACTGGCTCCATCACCCCGACAGCCCTGTTCTGGTTAGTAGTGGTCCCCAACCCCCATTTGAAACATTTGAAATATTGATCCTTTGAGTTGAGCATCTGAAAGAGTCCACCCTGGTTCCCTTAGGTCAGCTTTGCTTGGTCCCTAGAACTAAACCCAGAGCATTTGAATTGGAGCCATTGTGAATGTGTGTGGCACAACCCAAGAAATGGCCGGCCAGACAGAAACGCTTTCAGACCAAATTGGGCAGCTCAAGGGGGTTGTGGGGAAGCTTTGGTGCCACCTGGTGGCCGTGGTGCCCAGGAGGGTCAGTGACTGCCCTTTTCATTGAAGAAGACTGCCTGGATGAAAGAGAGGGAGGCACTTCACAGGCTTGATTATTGCCCATTTCGTTTTTTGTGTTATTTGTGTCTAAAAAATATTGAGGCTATTTAAATTACAATGAAATAAGACCATGTAAATAGGAAGGCAAGACCTCAAAAAAGAAGTCTACAGATATGCCAACCATAAATAAAAATATAACTGCGGTAGTTGAATTTCCTGGAAGCCAGAGCAAAAAGGGAAAGATGAGTGATAGGTTGATCTCATTTATAATTAAAGAATCTAGACACTGGATACGGTGGCTCACACCTGTAATCTCAGCACTTTGGGAGGCTGAGACAGAGGATTGCTTGAGGCCAGGAGTTCAAGACCACTCTGAGCAACAACTTGAGAACTTGTCTCTACGGAAAAAAAATAAATCAAGAAAATGAGCTAGGCACAGCAACACGTGCCTGTAGTCCCTACTACTCAGGAGGCTGCGGCAGAAGGCTTGCCTGAGTCCAGGAGGCTGAGGCTGCAGTGAGCTGTGATTGTGCCACTGCACTCCAGCCTGAGCAACAGTGAGACTCCAACTCAAAAAAAAAGTATCCGGTGATATTATCTTATTTCATTGCATATTAAGTTGCCTCAACGCAGTTCCTCAGAAGAAACCAAGTCTTTCTTAAAATCACTTTCTCATCGGGGGACTTTCATGAGGGATTTTCTCCTTAGGGTTACTAATTTGGCCCAAGTTTGTGACTTTCTTACTTGGAGGATGAACTTGACAGCCCCTGGAGGAGAGGGTGCGCACAAGTGCACCTTCCTAAAATGTCCTTCTCTGGTCGCACTGGAGGGAGAGGTGGAAATCTCTCTCAGCGGAATACCTTGGGCCTGGCCTCCTCTGGCACGCTGGAGGCCATTTCAGTAGAGTCTGAAAAGCAAAGGGCAGGCGAGAGGTTTGCTTCACTCCCAGAAGTTCAGCTTACGCCCTAGTCCGCCAAGGCCAGAAGCATCCATCACCCACCAGGCTCCCGCCCAGATGCCAGGGAGGGCTGAGCCTGATGCCAGTGAGGGAGGAAACCAGAGGAGACCTATGAGTGGAATGGACCCACTACCAGAGCCTCTGCCCTTGGCTGGGGTCTGAAGACTGGAAATGAACCTGTCAGAGCAGAGGACACTGACTGGCACAGCAGGAGACTCCTTGTCCTCTTTCTGCTCCAAGAGTCATGTTCCACTGCCTGCAAAATGAGCCTCCTGTGCCCAATACAAGCTAAATCCCCCCCATGCTGGGGGCTGTGGAATACTACTTGGTCATAAAGCTCGGTGGCCGTCTGGGCCTGTGTTTGTCAGCCAAGCTGCTTCCTGCAGAAGGGACCTCGGCGGCCCCTTCGCTCCTTGGCCCATTTCAGAGCCCACAGCCCTGCCACCCAGGAGTGCTCCTTCCATCCCCCTTGCCCTGACTGGAAACGGTGACCTGGCTGCAGGTCTGGAGGCGAGCACCCCGGGGCACCTAGCAGCAGGTGAACTCTGGTCACGTTCTGTTCTGGGTCTAACCTAGCCTTTGCTCTCAAAGTCAGTAAGCACTGGCACCTTCCACTAGGTGGGCACTGGCCTTCCTTGCCTGTCCTGCTTGCAGGGCCTAGCCTCTCTTACACGTTCAGCCACACCATCTTGGGTACCAGGCCTAAATTTCAGCTTCCTGCTACATAGCCATGATTTGGGGTTTTCCTGTGCCCCTAAATCAACCCACACTAAACCACCACACACGTTTATGTTTCAACAAGGATCTCTTCCTTTATTTTCTCCTCCTCCTTCCCCCTCTCTCCTCCCCCCTCCAGGATTGTTCAGTTCTGTTTGTGGTTTCTTCCCTCTCCCCATCATTCCAAAAAAAAGTGTGGCAATAGATAGATCAGTAGCTTTAAAAATCACTTATGCCTGATAAATCAATTTCCAGGATGTTATCCCAAGTAAATTATCCAAAACGGAGGTAAAGACATATGGACCTGTTTGTCACAGTACAATTTATAATGAAACCAGTATTCAGGGGGAAAACCTGAATGTGCAGTGAATTGTCAGTTAAAAAAGAAAAGTAGACAGGGCATGGTGGCTCACGCCTGTAATCCTGGCACTTTGAAAGGCCGAGACAAGAGGACTGCTTGAGCTCAGGAGTTTAAGACCACGTCTCTACAAAAAAATCAAACTATTAGCTGGGTGTGGTCATGCATGCCTGTAGTCCCAGTTACTCAGGAGGCTGAGACAAAAGGATCGCCTGAGTCCAGGAGTTCGAGGCTGTGATGAGGTGTGATGCTGCCACTGCTCTCCAGCCTGGGCGACAGAGTGAGACCCTGACTCAAAAAAAAAAAAAGTTAAGTCAATAAGTGCCCATGCAATGCAATATTATACAACCATGACAAATAATGCTTCAAAACATGTTTAATGACAAAGGGAACGCTTGATATAACTTTAAGCTTAAAAAAAAGTCAGGATAGAATGTTAAATATATAAAATGCTCTTGACCATGTAAAATGATACAGAGAAAAACGGATTGTAAAGTGTGTCAAAAATTAAAACCGCTTTTCTTCAGGGTGGTAGAATCATGGGTGGTATTTTCTCTGCTTCATTTTCCTTCTGGAACTTGATGCTTTTATGATAAGCATTTATGAATTTTATAATGAAAAGATACATATAATAAAACTGGGGAGGCCCAACCCCTGCTGAATGTTCCCCATCTTCCCATCACATCTGTCCTTCTCCTGCCTGTTTGGCCTCTCCAGGTTTTGCGTGTTTCTGCTCCCTCTTTCCCTTCCCACCCTAGACACACAGACAGTGTAAACTACGGGTTAGAGCAAGAGTCTCCTAATCCTTCTCCTAAACGACTTCCTTAATGTTCGGTGACTCAGTTTCTTCATCTGTAAAGTGAAGACATTCAAAAACATCGCCTCTCTGAGTGTTGGTCTTCACAGGACAGAAAGCCTTTGTGGACCCCCGCAGGCTGGATGGTGAGGATATCGGCAGTAGGGCCCCAAGAAACCGAGGCCTGTACCCATGTTCACCTACGCCTAATCCTCCTAGACTCTGGTGTGTCCCTATTCGAGAGAGGAGGTCCCTAATTATGACTCCAGTGCAATTTCCTAATGACACACAGAAGAATGGCCTTGAGTCAGTATTAGCATGATTAAAAGGAAACGTAGAAGTATTTTTGCAGCCCTGATTTGTTTGCCTGAGACAGCTTCCTCTCTCCAGTGTTTATCATGGGCTGGGTTGTCACTCTCCAAGACTCTGGCCATAGACTCTCAACTGGTCTTTTTGGCTCCAGCACCAGCCCACTCCTGTCCATCTGCCACAACTGCCATCTGCCATTTTTTTTTAATTGGAGTCTCACTCTGTTGCCCAGGCTGGAATGTAGTTGCACAATCATGGCTCATCACAGCCTCGCTTCCGGGGCTCAATCAATCCTTCTCCTCACCATTCTAAGTAGCTGGGAACTAAAGGCACACAGCCCCACACCCAGCTAGTTTTTTTTTTTTTTTTTTTTGAGTTGGAGTCTCACTCTGTCGCCCAGACTAGAGTACAGTGGCACGCTCCCGGCCACCGCAGCCTTGACCTGCTGGGCTCTGGCGATCCTTCCGCCTCAGCCTTCCAAGTAGCTGGAACTACAGGCGCGCGCTACCACGCCCAGCTAATTTTTTTGATTTATTGTAGAGATGAGGTCTCGCCAAGTTGCCCAGGCGGGTCACACGCTCAGACAATCCACTCATCTTAGCCTCCCAAAGTGCAGGATTACAGGCTGAGCCACAGAGCCCAATAAAGACGAGGTCCCACTATGTTGCCCAGGCTGGTCTCAAACTCCTGGGCTCAAGTAATCCTCTTGCCTCAGCCTTCCAGAGTGCTAGGGTTACAAACACGAGCCACCACACCAGGCTGCAATTTTTTTCTTAAGTCTGTTGCATATCCTTTTGCCCAAGACTCTCCCCTGGCTCCCTCTTGCCAACTACATAAATGTACCTTCTCCCCAGATGCACTCTCAATGCCTTTGCACCCTGGTCCTGAGCACCTTTTCAACCTTAGCACTTACTATTTTACGCTCCAGCCAAATGGGATCTTACCTCTCCACTAAACATACTTTGTACTTTCCTATATGAAGGTCAAAGCTCACGTTATTCCTCCAACTCATCCTCTCTGCCCATCAAACTCCTACTGTCTACCAAAGCCCAGTGCAAATGCCATCTCCTTCAGGAAGCCTGCCCAGTTATCCCTGCCAAGGCAGGTTTTCCACTCCTGAAATGCACCAGTACTTGTTTGCCCCTGACTCAGGACAAATCATAGTTGCTTAGTCTTGTAATCATTTAAGCACAGGCTTATCTACCCAAGCCAATTATAAACTAGTCTTTAGTCCAAAATAGGCCCTCAATAGACAAGATTTAATGCACACATGATGGTTTATTTTCATATGGCACAACCTCTTGACTGCCTGGTAGGTGTACCTTTCAGGATAACCCCCACTTACACTTTTCCATGCCAAAGCCCCTGCCCTGATCAGCCTGCTTATTTTATGATATTCAACACAAATGACCTGGAAGATTGAGAGAGAGAAATTGTGTGCAGAGAGGAAAACTTGTGAGGCCATTCCTGAGCATGTTTGTATTGACCTTCACCTCAACCATTTACTTTGTGTTTGGGTTGTGATCCTACTTGCCTTAATCCTTTCAGACTGAAGAACCCTGACTTTTCTAGCCTGTCCTTATGGAATTTTCTCTCCCTGTGCAGGAGAACAACAAATTAGTAAGTTAAGAAACAAAAGTCAACGAGGTGCCCATGTGGTGGAATATTATACAACCATGATAAATCATGCATCAAAGCAGGTTTAATGACAAAGGGAACACTTGATATAACTTTAAGCTTTAAAACATCAAGATAGAATGTTGAATATACAAAATGCCCTTGACCATGGACAAAAACACAGAGAAAAAAATGACTGTAAAGTGTGTCAAAAATTAGAAGCACTTTTCTTCTCAGTGGTAGAATCTCACCCCTTTCTATACTTTTTTTCTCGGCCTTTAGTTCCCCCCATGATGTGTTTCTGAGTCACTCTGTCCACACCTACATATGAATCCAGTCACATCCTGATTTGGACTAAGAGCAAGATGAGGTTATTACTTTGGGGTTTTTTGTTTGTTTGTTTTGTTTCGTTTTGTTTTGTTTTTTGAGTCAGAGTTTCACTCTGTCATCCAGGCTGGAGGTCAGTGGCGCCATCATGGCTCGCCGCAGCCTTGACCTCCTAGGCTTAGGCGAGCCTTCTGCCTCAACCTCCCAAGTAGTGGGATTACAGGTGCATGCCATCATGCCCACCTAATTTTTTGATCTTTTTTTTTGGTAGAGATGAAGTCTCTTGTTGTCCAAGCTGGTCTCAAACTCTGGGCTCAAATGATTTTTCTACATCGGCCTCCCAAAGTATGGATGACAGGTATTCGCCACCACACCTACCCAAGGTTGCTACTTGGATCCCTAAAATGTTTCTTGTCTTTGCTAACATCTGGGGCTAAACGTGGAGAGCACTTGCTTACAAAACCTTTTTCCAACCTAGAATTTACCCACATTCGCCTGCAGACATCCTACATGTACATAGCTATTTTTAAACTTTTCACCCACAAAATTCTTGGCCAAAACACAAACTGAATGGATTCCAAACCCAGTTGGCTTGGAGCCACATGTTGAAAAGGAGCATTAGAGTGGCTAGATGGCAGTCATTTGCTCTCTTCAGTGTTTGAAGGTGGGAATTACAGCATCTCAAGATAGAGGTGGGAGCCCAGGCATTTGACCTGTGTCTTTGCCTCAGACTGGAAATCATTCTCCTTGTCACTTTCCAGATCTCCCCTGAGAGTTGGTCTTCTGTACCCCAAAGTCACATATATAACCTAAAACAGCAAATGGGGGTCTTTCCAGGTGGGAGATAGGCCACACACCACAAATCTCTCTCAGAGTGGCAGCCTCGCCCTGGAGCTGCCATTCCAAATTTTGTCATTTGCTCCGTGTTTTCACTATATCTTTGATGGCACAACGATTTACTTATTTTTGAAACCAAATGGAAACCCAGCAGACTCTCTACCACTGGGTTTATGGGAACACACGGTGCCACGCCCAGCTTTTGAGGCCAAAGGATGGCCAAGGAGGAGGGTGGCAGCCGGCCAGGTTCAGGGTGTGCTGCCACCTCTCTGGTCTCAAAGTTCTGGCCATTCCTCTCAGTCCATCTATGACTTTAAGACCATCTTCCTCAGAGGGCCCAGGGGCATTGGCAGACCCCAGTCGGCCCTAGGGGATGGGGTTCCATGAGGCCACCCACAAGTGGACAGTGAAGAGCCTCCCTACAGCAAGATAGATGGTGTTGGAGCTCACAGGAAAAAGTAAAAATAAGACACAAAGGATGGAGAGACAGAACAGAATCTGTAAACTGGATCATGTAGCTATCCAGCTTAAAATCCTTCAGTGGCTTCCCATGGGGCTTGGACTAAAAATTCAGTTGTTTTGAGGCCTCAAAGTCCTGCGTGACCCAGCCCTCCATCTCCACCAACCCCGTCTCCTGCCCTCTGCCTCATTCTCTCCCTTCCAATCCCACCAAATCCCTTGCCATCCATCAGACACTCAAGATCTGAGCATGAACAGTCTCTGCCAGAGAGGCCCGCCTCCCACCTCTTGGCGCCCAGAGACCCTTCTCATTCCCTCGGTCTCAGCTTAAATGCCACCTCTTCCAGAAGGCTCCATTCATCCTCCATTTGCATTCATCTACCTTTCCATCTGTCTACCCACACACATGCATTCCCCTCCCTCCATTCTTTTTCTCAATCTCAACCTGTGCTGTTTGTTCCCTTGTGATAGCAATCATCGTTATAAGTGTATATATCTTTATATTGCATTGTTTTGTTTGTTTTGTTTTTTGGTGGGGGGTGCTGAGTCAGGGTCTCACTCTGTCACCCAGGCTGGAGTCCAGTGACATGATCACAGCCTACCACAGACTTGACCTCTTGGGATCAGACTATCCTTCCACTTCAACCTTCCAAGTAGCTGGGACTATACAGGCATGCACCAACATACCTGGGTAATTTATTTTACTTTGTTTTCTGTAGAGAGGAGCTCTCACTATGTTATCCAGACTGGTCTCAAACTCCTGGCCTCAAGAGATCCTCCTGCCTCAGCCTCCGAAAGTGTTGGAATTGCAGGTGTGAGCCACTGTGCCTAGCCAATTGCATTACTTTTTATTTGCTATTCTGACTACAATACTGTCCATGACAGCAGAGGCCACCTCTAACTTATACAACGTTGTCATTCAGGGCTGGGCATTTAGCAGAGGCTCAGTAGATATTTGTTGAAGGAATGAATGAATGAATGCCTGCATGAATGATGAGCATTAATCTGGTATTTGTATGATTTTAGGCCACAACTCCAGGGTACATGATATATCAGATTTCTTTGTTTCTACAGGAATATAAACACATAAGCATATAAAACATAAATATACAGTCCAGATGTTACCTCCCAAAGCACTGTTCCCACAGGGAATTCGATCCCAGCCTTCGCCTGGGCACCCATACCCTCTCCAGGGACCACATGATATGGTCTTATGTGGAACCGGGAAACCAGGGAGGCTGGCTCTGGAGTAGAACCCTGGCCCTGTGTGTGACAGGCACTGTGCCCCAAGCAGTCTCAAAGAAGGCCTCCTTGCTGTCCATCCCACTGCTCCCAGATCCTCCCGTTATGATGCAGAGACATAAAACTTATCAAAAACTGATCCGTACTGTTAAGGGTTCATACTCTTCCAGCAAAAACAAATCTGCATGTGTACACTTGCCCTATAACAGGGTAACTTCAATAGTAGAAATAGAAGAAGAACAATCCTGTGTTACCCAAGGGAAGACTGTGAACTCTTCCCAGGGAGCTAGGGAAAGCTTCCTGACACAGGAGAATGTTTGTGTTTGGTCTAGGAAAATGAGTGAATGTTCAGGATGTCAGAGGAAAGGAATACACAGCAGCTTTGGTGAAACTGGAAAAACTGGAGACCACAGAAAGGAGAAAGGCCCAATCCAGGTCTTATTTTGCAAAGTGAGAGAAACTGCCTCCCTATCGTCATCACTAGATATTAACCAAACCTACTTTGGCTGTTGACTTGATGGTCCCAGAGTGATTGCAAAGGCCTCTGCTTGCTATGAGAAAATGAATGCAGAGAGGAATAGGCATCAATTGAACCCTCCTTGAAGAGTACCTATAAAAGAGCAGAATACTCAAAATACCCGCCAAAGCCACACTATATCACAGGGAGACCCGTGCACTATGCACTCACTTGGTAGTAGACACAAGTATCCTGGCAGTAGATCAAGTTTATGATGAGGTTGAATTGAATTCTTATGTGCTCAACGTATGCTAGAGAGTATCAGGGAGACCCGAAAAACCCAGAATCATCTTTTGGAGGGCAGGTCCCTTGTAGTACAGACTTCCCCCACTTGGTAAGTGTTCTAGGAACACATCGGCATCAGTGTACAAGCTATCATTGTTGTGAGGCTGCATGTGGCTTCAGTGATTGTTTGTTTGTTTGTTTTAGATTCTTTCAGTGTGTTTGCCCATTACATGATGGATGATTTACACAAACAACCTGCCCACATCACACTGAGTGTTCAGCAGTTTTTGACCAAAAATGTCATGACCCCTGTGTCCCACCCTCGCTATTATCCAATCTCTCCTTGAGCAACTTTTTTTTGTTGTTTTCCTGGATGAAAAAAGTCCTCAAAGGGAAACATTTTGCCAATATGGAAAAGGTGAAACAAAAAACAGTAGAAGCACTAAGTGCATCAAAACTGACGAGTTCAAAAACTGTTTTGAGCCATGGAGAAAGCGTCTTGATAGGTGAATTGCATAAAATGGAGAGTACCTTGAAGGTGACTGAAGTTTAAACATGTAAGAATAAATACATAGTGTTTTATAAATACGTTCCAGGGTATTTTGGGTCCCCCCTTGTACATCGAAAATGTCTGTTATCATATATAGAACTTGAAGCATCCTTTTACTAGTTGAAATTACTCTAGCCTTATTGCTGTTACTTTGCCTTTATGGAATATTGTTGATCACATCTATTCTTCAGTTACCACTGTGCCCTGGGTCAGCAAAGAAACCACCCTACCTCAACGTATGGTCATTGCCTTGCTAGACTCTGTTGCTGCCATGCTTCCTGGCTCTGGCCCCCTCCCCCACCTTGGGGAGGTGAATCTTCTCTTTCTCTCCCTCTTTCTCTCTAATTTACTTTTAAATAAACCATGTTATTAAATCTTTTAAAAAAAGAAAAATCATTCCATGTTAATAAGGATAAAATTTTTTTTAAAGTCTGAACTCTGCCTTTGAGTGGTAAGCAGGCGTATCCATGTATGACATATGAAAATCTACCATTATTTTTATCTTCTAAATTATTTTATTTTATTTTAGATTCAAAGGCACATGTGCATGTCTGTTACATAGGTCTATCGTGTGATGGTGAGGTTTGGGCATGTATTGAGCCTGCCCCCCAGGTGGTGAGCTTGGTATCCAATGGGTGATTTTTCCACCCTGTTCTCCCTCTCCCCTCCCCGCTTTAGGAGTCCCCAGTGTCTGTTGTTCCCATCTTTGTGCCCATCTGTGTCCAGTGTTTAGCTCCCCCTTATAAGTGAGAAAAAGAGGTATTCAGTTTTCTGTTTTTGTGATCATTCGCTTAGAATGATGGTCTTCAGCTGCATCCAAGTGGCTGCAAAGGACAGGAGTTTGTTCTTTTTATGGCTGCAAAAAGTATTCCATGGTGGATATATACCACATTTTCTTTATCAAGTCCACTGTTGTGGGCGCCTGGGTTGGTTCCATGTTTTTACTATTGTAAATAGTGCTGCTCTAAGCATACGAGTGCAGGTAGAATGATTTATGCTCCTTCGGGTAGATATCCAGTAATGGGATTGCTGGGTCAAACAGCACATCTATTTTAAGTTCTTAGAGAAATCGCCAAACTGCTTTCCACAGGGGTTGAACTAACTTACATTTCCACCTGCAGTTTATCAGTGTTCCCTTTCCTCCACAGCCTCACGAACATCTGTTGTTTTTTGGCTTTCTTTTTTTTTTTTTTTTTTTTTTTGATTTGGAGTCTCACACTGTCGCCCCGGCTGGAGGGCAGTGGCACACTCCCGGCCATCACAGCCCCGACCTGCTAGACTCCGGTGATCCTTCCGCCTTCCAAGTAGCCGAAACTACAGGGGCGCGCTACCACGCCTGGCTAGTTTTTGATTTATTGTAGAGACAAGATCTTGCCAAGTTGCCTGGGTGGGTCTTGAACCCGCGGGCTCAGGCAATCCACTTGCCTCAGCCTCCCAAAGTGCTGGATTACAGGCTGAGCCACCAAGCCCGGCTGTTTTTTTGGCTTTTTAATAGTAAGATCTGCTTCTATGAAAATCAAATAGGCAAAGCTTTAGGCCTGCCCATGGTCAGTCAGTGCACTCAGGGCCACACAGTGCCATGAGAAGCATCCTTGTCACACTAGTGACTTGACATGGAGACCAGCTCTTTCCCTCTGCAACCAAAAGAGCCTGAGTGAGGAGACTCCGGGGGACGCCTCACCCTCTGGTTTGGGGAGAGATAAAGAAGAAATGGGAACAAGTTTCTACCTTCCTTTCACCTCCAATCAAGAGCCAAATTCTTCTGCCACTTTGATGTTTGGAGCAGAAGGGGAGAAGGAAATAAGTGGATGATGAGAAGAATAGTGAGAAGGATGGAAGAAATCAGAAGGTCCCACAGGGGAGTCAGAGAAACACATCCATCTCTGCTTTTCCTCACCACTGTGGCCCCAGAGAACAGGGGTGTGGGCATGGCAGGGTTCCCCAGAGCTTCAGGGAGGTCTTGACTAAAAACTGTGCCTTCAGAACCATTAGAACACTCTGTACCCACCTCGGTTTAAAGCAGGGAGGACACATATTGTCATAGCATGTCCCAGGGGACAAAAAGGGCGGGTATTTTACAGCAGAAAAAAATCATGGCACAGCCAAGATCAGGCAGTGTATCCAAGTCAGATCTGTGACATTTCTAACTAGGTCGAAGGTTGTCATAAATTCTCAAAACAAAATTCGTATTCATTTGCTCTCTTTGGCAAGTCCCAGTGTTCATCTGGATGAGGGAGGGGCGGAGGGCAGGAGCAGAGTGGAGAGAAGGAAGGATGAAGCTGAGTCTCATTGTAGTCGGGACAGACAGAACACTGAGAATGAGTCGTCTGGAACATACCCCTGGCCTCACACATGGTTTTTGCTATTGAATGAAGGCCATTTGGACTGGTCAGCACTTGTCACTGAGTCTTCTCAAGTCATCAGTTTGTCCAGCTTTTCCTCAGCTAAGTGCAATCCATTTGGCAATGTGAGCATTTGATTTTGTATAACCAACATAGAGTCCTCAAAGCAGCCTCCCTGCCTGTCTGGGCTTTTGTCTGTTCATTTAATTACACTGTCTGAGATTCCTTCCTGCATTGTATCACCTCTAGACAGCAGAAAGATGGCACCGTCGTTAAGACAGTCCTGCTGAATTGCAAATGTCTTCCATGAGCTTGGCAGCTCACTCCCCCACCACACATCCCCAACAAGGCGCCAGAAACCAGCCTGTTTTAAACAGCTGAACCAGAAATAACCCAAGCAGATATTTGGATCAAATGGATAGGGAGGCCAGGATGAAAGATGGAAACGCTGAGGAAAAGTGTGTGATGAAGGAACAATGACATATGAGCTAATAGACGCTGTTTTTATATTCTGTGGAATAAAACGATCCCTCTGCAAAAGACTTGCCCAAGTCGTGCCTGATACTCGTGTTTGTATTCTTCCACCCCTGATCCATCCATCTTCAGGGCTGCTGGAGCATTAACCTAGTTAGTGCCAGTGACAAAGCCAATGTCCAGTGTAGAAGGACCACCCATATTCTGGAAAGACAGAGCTTATGACTCCACTGCTGACTTCTAGGCAATTCCAAATGTACCATGGAACAGGACAGGTGGGAAACCACTCTACAGGAGACAGAAAGAGGAGCTTTTACCTCCAGCCAATTCTGACCATTTCACAACCTTATGGCAGAAAAATTCTAAAATAATTTAGTAAGCTCAAGGAGGGAATGCATGTACACTTCACTGTAATAGCTACACTTTCATTCACCGAGTGTCAAACGTATGCCAGACATTGTGCTAAGTGTTGTACAAACATTCTCTTTTTAATCCTCAGAACAACCCAGTGTGGTCAGTTTTAATATATTCATCTCATCCACGAGAGAAGGAAGACTTGGTGAAATTAAATAAGCTGTCCAATGGCACACAGCTAATTACTAGCTGGGCCAGTTTTCAAATCCAGATCTGTTGCATTGCAAAGGACATGCTCTAAGTCATTACACAGCCCTGTATGCCCACACCTCTTGGTTTCAAGTAGTTCTTAGCTGTAAACAGTAAAATCCAGCCTGCTAGTTGAATGTAGAAAGACATCTGTGAAAGGATATTAGGCAGCTCCAGAGTCTCCGAAAGGGCAGATACCCAGGCTTGAATGCCACACCACCATGAATAAAGCAGCAGAGGACACCACACTGCCTTTTGTAATGTTCCTAGTAGAAACGTCACTGCTGCTCTAACCCAGCTGGTGCTGATCATGCCTGGGACAGGGCATCAGATTCTTTGCTAAAACTGTCCGGAAAAAGCCAGACACTTCTGCCACCATGATTACCAGGAGGCCAGTGTCTCTGCACCACTCAACTTGCTCCCTTCCCATTCATGTCTTGTGAGGGTGCTTCTAATTAAACCTCAGAATGTGTCTAGTTGCAAGGGACTCTGGGAAATGTAGTTTGGGGATGTTCTTCTGAGGAAGGTGAGATTCACAACATGGAAACTGAAAAAGAAGAGAGGGTAAACAGAAAGATTTAGATCCGCTAAAAATAACATCATCAAGCATTTCCTGAGGGCCTACTATGCACAGAATCCAGCACTAGACTCAAGGATTTCAAGTAGGAGGAAATATGACCGAGATCTCATCCTCGGAGGCTGTGTAAAGTAAGCAGTCAACCACTCAAGGCAGCCCATGTGAGTCGAATAAGCAGTCAGAGAATAGATGGGACCGGAGTTCAGAGCCACATGCCATCTCAGTGAGCCGAGACATCAAGATGTGATGGACAAAAGGGTCCAAATGCTTTGACCCTGACAGGCACAGAAGCCATCTACAAAGCAGAGGTGACATGAATAAAGATGGTGGTCCTCCCCCAGCCTAGCCTCACGGTGCATGGGGAGGAGAAGAACAATCACCTCCCCCACACAGGGCAGGACAGAGTCTAGGACTCCACTCAGGCCAGATGGTAGAGCCCCCAAAGGTACAGGAACTTAGTTACCAGGTAGTGGTGTTTTTGTTTTTTTGGTTTTTTTACTCAGGGTCTCGCCCTGTTGCCCAGGCTGGAGTGCAGTGGTACCATCACGGCTCACCGCAGCCTCAAACTCCTAGGCTCAAGAGAGCTCTCACCTCAGCCTCCCAAGTAGCAGGGAGGTCTCACTGTGTTGGCCAAAGCTGGCCCCAAATGCTTAAGCTCAAAGAATCCTCCTGCCTCAGTCTCCCAAAGTGCTGGGTAATCCATGAGCCACTACACCTAGCCTAGAGTATTGTTTCTACAGAGATCAGTGAGGGGAAAAGGAAGACATAAGACAAAGATAGAACACACAGAGCATCGTGCCCATGAGAGCATGGAAGAGGACAGAGGCCTAAAGGGGCCTGCATTTTGGATAGTGGCCTACAGAGGACAGATTGTAAGATTGATCCAGGAAGGGTTAAGAATTACACATAGGACCCATGCTAGCTGTTTAAGCAGCAAGGATTTGTAAAATAAAGTAGCTAGCTCATGACTATCTCTGGAAGGGCCAAAAGAGTCAGCTTGGGGGCTGTGCAACCAGCAGCCATGCCCAGACTTCAACCCTCTGTCACTGCTGAGACAACCTTACAGCTTAGAAAGTAGAATCCACAAGGGGCTGTCGTCCTCCCACTGCTCTGATAAAGGAGAATCTCTTTGTTGGTGCCTTTGTTACATGCCCACGACCTCGTTTCCAGAAGGCTGCTTTCTCTCCCTCAATATTTGCAGGACAAATATTGTGGAAGAGGGTTGTTTTCAAGGATTCAGGCAGCCACATTCATAACAAATGTTCATGCATGAGCTGGTCTCTTGTGCCTGTTTAGGGCATGGTGACACTGGACTTGATGTGTATCTCCTAACCAAGAAGCAGCATTTCCTACAGCCACAGAGAGGCTCAGGGGTCCCAGATTCCCCGGGAGTGGAGGGATTATTCTGGGTAATCAGACCTGGAGGAAAACTGATCTCTGAAAGTCTGTGATACACTTACTCATGCTGACGGATAAATGACCAGCAACACTTACATGCTCCCTTCCCGGAGACACTGCTTTTTAATAGAAAACCATGCTTTAAGTCAAAAGACTCACTTACTAATGGGCCAATGTGGGGTTTCAGGCAACCAGTGGGACACATATTTGCTAGTTGGCAGGAGGGGAAGCTGTGGCGAATTCTTCAGATGGCCTATGCAATGCCCAGACTTCTTTGCTTCATTGTCATTACTATTTATTGATTCGTTTGAGTTGGGTCTCACTCTGTCGGCTCGGCTGGAGTGCAGTAGCACAATCACGGCTCACCGCAGTCTCAACCTCCTGGGCTCAGGAGATCCTTCTGCCTCAGCCTTCTGAGTAGCTGGGACTCCAGGTGCACGCCACCATGCCTGGCTTTTTGTTTTTTTGTAGAGATGAGGTCTCGCTATGTTGCCCAGGCTGGTCTCAAACTCCCAGGCTCAAGCAATCCTCCCACCTCAGTCTCCCAAAGTGCTGGGATTACAAGTGTGAGCCTCCATGCCCGGCCCCTCACTTCATTATCAACAGTATTCCGGTTTGGGTAGGAGGGGACAGCAAGGTACTGTTTAAAAATAGTCACTCCCTGGCAGCCCAAGTGATCATGTGACCCAGTTTTGACCTCTGGGGTGCGAGCGAAAGTCAACTGGGACGGATTTCCAGGAAGCTCTGATTTTGTTGATGAAAAGGGGCAGACTCAACTGGCCCATCACTTTTTTCTTAAATAGACTTCATTTTTTAGAGCAGTTTTAGGTTCACAGCAAACCTGAGCAGAAGGTACAGATACTTCCCATATAGTCCCTGCCCCACACGTAGGAGGTCCGACAGTTGTTTGCGATCAATCCTAGAAAAACTGCTACATACCTCATTGCTGAATATCACTATGATCACCTTCAAAGTACTCCCGTTGGGAAGCTATGCACTGACGTCAGTGCCTAGTCCACCCATCAAAGCAATTATGGAACTCTTTTTCTGGAATGGTCATACGAGCTGTCGTCGTCCTTTCTTGGGGTCTGACAATTAACTTCACGAACTTGCCATGTGTGTGTACATTGGCAGCACTGTACAAATTAACTGTATTGGAACACCCTCCCTACTCACCTGGTCTGGCCCCCAATAACATTTGTATTTACTCAAAGATAAAGGAACTATTCAAAGGAAGACATTTGACGGCATTCAGGGCATCAAGGATAATACGATGATGCCTCCAATGGCCATTCCAGAAAAAGAGTTCTAAAATTGCTTTGACAGGTGGACTAGGTGCTGGCATCAGTGCATCGCTTTCCAAGGGGAGTACTAAGAAGGTGACCGTAGTGATATTCATCAATGAGGGATGTAGCACTTTTTCTAGGATGAGTTCAGGAACTTAACTGTCAGACCTGGGATACAACCTCCCCCACCATCAACATCCATGAACTGCCACAGATAAGTCATTAACATTCGGATTTCATAGTGTACATTAGGTTCATTCTTGGTGTTGGACAAATGGATTACGTCGTGTGTACGCCATTATAGGTAGGTACAGAAGAGTCTCACTGCCCAAACAATCCTCTGCCTATTCACCTCTGGTAACCCACTGATCTTTTTACTGTCTCCACAGTTTTACCTTGTTAAAACAAAAAGCTCAAGACAAATTAAATTTAACAGAGTTGAATTGAACAAAGAACGACTCACAGATTAGGCAACCTTCCCAACCAGGGACAGATCAGAGACACTCCAGCACAGTCACGTGGTGGAAGAAGATTTCTGAGCAGTGAAAGGAAAGTGACATACAGAAAACAGAAACAACCAGTTTGACTGGTTGGAACCCCCGTTTGAACAGTTGGCCACCTTTGATTGGCCAAAACTTGGTGATTGGCACAAGAGAGTGTTACAGTCAGTTGACACATCCAGCTGGGTTATAGTTCACCACGTGGAAGGTTATGGAGAAACCTCTAGGTCCAACCCAAAATACGCAGCTTTGCACAAAGGGGGCAGCTTTGGGCTACACTTAACAACCTTTTCCAGAATGCCATATAGTTGGAATCAAAACCTTTTCGGATTGGCTTCTTTCACTTAGCTGCATTTAAGTTTCCTTCGCCTTTTCATGTTTTGACATCTCTTTTCTTTTCAGCACTGAATAATATTTCATAGTCTAGCTGTGTGTATGTATCCATTCCCCTTCTCTTGGACATCTTGGTTGCTTCCAAGTATTGACAATTGTGAATTAAGTGGATATAACTATCTGTGTGCAGGTTTATATGTGGACATAAGTCTTCAACTCACTTGAGTAAACACCAAGGAGTGAATTGCTGGTTTGTGGCTCATCATGAGTGCACATTGCCCACTGCCCTCTTTCCTGCCCAGAGACAGAGAAGCCATCTTGCCATCCTGGGCAAAGGCACCCCACACTAAGGAAGGGGGAGCTGGAAGCCAGGGAGGACCAGGTCCACAGTGGCTTCCTTGAGTAGCTCTACCAGCCCCGAACTGCCCGCAGGAGACTCTCTGTTAATGTGAAAACCAGACCCCTTCAGGTTATGCTGCTATAGTTTCTGTTTCAGCCAAGCTTGGCCCTCACTGGCATGGAAATCTTGGTGTTCCTGAAATCACTTAGAATTGGCACCTTGTGAGCAACAGGCTTGGTTCTTAAAACTGTCAGCCTAGGAACAACTGTGGTGGTCCCCCCTGTTTTCAAGTCTTGATTTAAATTCTATCTGAATTTTGAATCTTCTACCTTTTATTTAAAATAGATGTCTCCAGCCGGGCTCAGTGGTTCAGCCTGTAATCCCACGCTTTGAGAGGCTGCGGTGTGTGGATTGCCTGAGCCCGCAGGTTCGAGACCCGACTGGGCAACTTGGTGAGACTTCATCTCTACAATAAATCAAAGAAAATTAGCTGTGCGTGGTAGCGCGCCTGTAGTTCCAGCTACTTGGAAGGCTGAGGCGAAGGATCGCCGGAGCCCAGCAGGTCGAGGCTGCGGTGGCCGGGAGCATGCCACTGCACTCCAGTCTGGGCAAAGAGTGAGACTCCAACTCAAAAAAATAAAATAAAATAAAATAAAAGTCTCCCCCACTCCCCAGCAATTCTCAAAGAAAAAAGAAAATGTGTTGGAGGAGACCCCTTCCTTCCTCAGCCAGTCCCCAGTTGAGATGTAGAAACACCGTCTGCATTTCAGTACCTGTTGGGCAGAAGATGTGCATTTTGAGCAGAGAATCCATTTGCTTTTATGAGAGGGTCTTTTTCTTTTTTCTTCCTGTGAAAGTCCTATTATAAAAACAATTAGTCTCTTTGAAGGATTTTGTTCTGCAGAAGCACTAATTCTCTGCACAGCTGCTCATCCTTAGAAGCAGGGGTTGGGGGCGGGGGCTGATTCTTCTGAAGAATCTGTTTCTGGAACCAGAACCGGCTTGGCCAAGCCAGGAGCCCCCCTGTCTCTCTGCCCCTCCAGAGGAGTGAAAGCTGTTGACCCCCACGTGTGGATCCTGCCCTCCTGGGCAGGAGGGGAGGAGGACACTTTCGGGAGCCGGGGGGGGGGGGCCAGGAGACCAGGTGAGGCCTCTCCCCATCAGTACTGCTTTGTGGTCAGGAGGCCATGCTGGTTCATCCAAGGGGAGAAAAGAGTTCAAGGCCAGCAGGATCATGTTGGGAGACAATTCTTGGAGACCCCTGTGCTTCCTAGTGTGTGCAGCACCAGCAGCAGTTCTTGATTAAAATAGGCCCTTTTCAACGTCTTTTTTTTTTTTTTTTTGAGTCGGGGTCTTACTCTGTCACCCAGGCTGGAGTGCAGTGGCACAATCACGGCTCAACACAGCCTCAACCTCCTGGACTCAGGCAATCTTCCTGCCTCAGCCTGTTCAGTAACTGAGACTGCAGGCACATGCCACCACACCTGTCTAACTGTTTTTATTTTTTGCAGAGACCAGGTTTCGCTATGTTGCCCAGACTAGTCTCGAACTCCTGGGCTCAAACAATCCTCCTGCCTTGGCCTCTGAAAGTGCTGGGATTACAGGTGTGAACCACCACACCTGGCTTAACATCTTTACTTTGGTTGAGGTTTGCAGTTTGATGGAAGAGGTTCAGTTTATGAAATATAAACATGAAACAGACTATTTTTCTAATATACTATTGTGCTTTGCCACATCCAACTTTTCTGCTGTGGCAGGCTACCTTATGGACATTTCAGTCGATGTAATAGCTTCTCAATGTTCTATTATTCAAATAGCCTCATGCTAGCTACTATACCTTAGTCTCATCCACTTTTAAATCTCAACCCTTTTTGACTCACATTCCTCCCTGTCACCTGCATGCCAAGCTTCTGGTCCCACATACCTGGAGTCAGGAGTATGCTGGTAGATAATGAACACCCTAATACCCACCTCAACGGTGGAGGCGGGGGAGGACATCGATTTGTAGATTTTGCTGATTCTTATGGTTAAGCCTTCCCACCATGGCGAGTTTCCAGCTATCAAGGTGGCATCACTCAACATGGAGCTGGGAAGGAAGAGGTGAACACAATCAAGTCCTACAAGCTGGTCACACCAGACGCGGAGGGCATGCAGAGATGTGGCTCCCCATCCCTGTCCCCTTCTTGGGGCCTGCTTCTCTCCTGTTGGGGAGAGAATCAGAAGGCAAAAGATACGTGGTGGGACTGAGGTCACTCTCCTGCTTTATGGGTCATTATCACCAATCTAACTTGGGGTGCCCACACCCTGCTTACAGGGACCACAACCCAAGGCAGCTCCCCCAGTGGCCTGGCAGCCCCTAGATGGTGACTTTGTACCATCAGTCGAGTCTCTTTGTCTCACTCTGCAGCTTGGCAGACAGAATCCCGGTTTTGTCTGGTATCCTGGGCCTGAGCACCTGGGCAGATATTTTCTATACACCCTAGGAGAGTGACCTCTAAGGGTCGACAGTAGTTCCCTCTGGGGTTCTTTTTCTGTTCACATAAACCAGACCCTATCAGCAGATGCCATAGAGGAACAGACATCTGGCCTGCGGGTGGGAGGGCACCCTCTCCCATGAACCTGCCTCAATCTCCCCCCACCTTCCTCATCGCCATTCAACACTCCTCCCAAAAAGATGGCCTCTCCCTCCCTTCATCCGGGGCTTCTTTGATATTGAGGAGGAGGTGGAGAATGATAGCAAGATCAGTGGTGAGTGGTTGGCCTGACAGTTTTCGGGACTTCAAATATGAAGTGCTTAGAGTCTTTTTTACTTTGTGGGCTGTAGTCATGATTTTGGAAAAACAGAAAATATGCAACAGGGCATATATTATTATTGTTATTGTTATTATTATTATTATTATTATTATTGAGTTGATGTCTCACTCTGTTGCCTAGGCTGAGTGCAGTGGCACAATCATGGCTTATCACAGCCTCAAACTCCTGGGCTCAAGCAATCCTCCCACCTCAGCGTCCCGAGTAACTGGGACTACAGATGTGAGCCACCATCCCCAGCCAAGGAATATATTATTATTGATGATCTTTGTTACATTCTTTATAGCACACAGAAGTCTTTCATGTATGTTACCTCATTGGATCCTCCCAACCAGTGGTCTTTAAACTGGAGTTCATGGGGGGTCTCCAAAGACTTTCTAAGGGAAAAATGCAGACATGGATGGCTTGCAGGGAGGCAGTTTTGAGCTCTCAGCTTTCATCTGCCTCTTCCTGTGACAGACCTGTTGAGCATGCCCCTTGATGAAGGAGTAATGAGTGTCTCCCTTCCATGTCCTCTTTCCCAATTGCTTTTTCCCATTTTACAAGAGAAAGACATGCCAGTTACCCATCCCAAACCTTACATTTTCTGTTATAGATCACCATGTACATTTTTTTTTTTTTGAGTCGGGGTCTTGCTCTGTCACCCAGGCTGGCATGCAGTAGCATGATCACAGCTCATTGCAGCCTCAACCTCCTATGTTCAGGCGATCCTCCCGCCTTAGCCTCTCAAGTAGCTGGGACTACAGGCATGTGCCATGATGCCCAGTTAATTTCTTTTAATTTTTTGCAGAGATGAGTTCTCACTGTGTTGCCCAGGCTGGTCTCAAATTCCTACGCTCAAGCAATCCTCACCTCGGCTTCCCAAAGTGCTGGGTTTACAGGCATGAGCCACCACAGCTGGCCACCATGAGTATTTTAACACATAACTCAGGAGGAGTCTAAAGAACTGATTGATCTTTCTATTATAAAACACCTTCCATGCCCATCAGCTTATTTTTGAGAGCAAGAGTACCCAGCACCTAAATCCACAAACATGAAAATCAGAATGCAGCTGAAGTTAACCTTATGCCACTACAGCAGCAATATTCTTTCACGACACATGTATCAATCGCAGTAAGAAAGACATTTCTGCCAGGCTTGGTGGCTCAGCCTGTAATCCCTATCGCATTGGGAGGCCGAGGTGAGTGGATTGCCTGAGCTCACGGGTTCGAGACCCGCCTAGGCAACTTGGCGAGACCTCATCTCTACAATAAAATCAAAAAAATTAGCCGGGCATGGTGATCTATAACAGAAAATGTAAGGTTTGGGATGGGTAACTGGCATGTCTTTCTCTTGTAAAATGGGAAAAAGCAAT
>CAUYQG010021720.1:0-24167 GCA_963574415.1 Tarsius wallacei
TGGAGTCAGTGACCAAATGAAAACCTCATGAGTTTTAATTTATAAATACTGACATTAAGGGGGTTGGGATTGGCAGTTAAGGGAAACTGCCAGGGGAGGGAGGGGCACACCTCACCAACAAGGGTACCTGCATAATGAACATTTGTATACCTAATCCAGAATTGTACCTCACATCTTAAAATTAAAAAAATTAAAAAAGAGGTGAAAAGCAGAAATCAACTTGTTCAAAGCATTTGTACATGTAGCGTTTTATATTAAGCTCAAGGCTAAATGCACATCATTAAAAGAGTGCATAAAAGTGACTTATGAAATAATTGTGTTTTGAACTTTTTTTTCAAGTCAAAGATCCCTATGAAAATTAGAATTAAAAAAAATTCATAAAAGTTTAAAAATATTATACAAATATAAAATTAGCAAAGTATTAAAAACACAGATAAACTGAGAGGAAAAAATAATGAAAATAATTATAGCAATGTAGACCCAGACGACTAGAGAGAAATTAGGCTTTAAAATGAAGAATTTTGAATTACATTTTTTAAAAAGAAAAGATTGGAAATTAGAAAAGTACAATGCTATAATACTAGCCAGCAGGACATACTACATGCAATAATAAAGTAATGTAATATGTAATCAATATGTAGGAGAATATTGAGAGAAATATTGCTAAACTAGTGAGTAGCATAATGAGTTTGGTCAGGATTCCATTTCGGATTATTATTCATTCCACCTATCAAAACATTATCATTCATTCCACCTATCAATTTTTTTTTTTAGTTTAAAAGAAAGTGAGTTTAACTTTTCAATGTTACCACAGCAAGAGACAGACTTTTTTGCAGGCTCTGTTTTTTACATTCCAAAAGTTTCATTCAGTTATTTTTTAAAAAAATTATACTGTTTTTTCATGTTTGAATCTTAAAAATAAAGGTTTAAGAAGGACAAAACTTTGAATTATATTTCCAACAAAATTTATACATTTCAAAATGAATTTTTAAAGTTTTTATTAGTAACAACAAAGTATGTTGTGATAATGAATGTTAGGATAAAAATGAATGTTTTGTTATTTATTGATGCCAGATAATTTATTTATTACTTCCAATGTCTTTTCTCTATATCTCTTCTCTGATTACTCTCTTCTTTTCTCTGTCCCACTATTAGTAACTGAACTATTCTTACAGATTTTAAAATGACTATCTTTAAAAGTGTGGACCCTTACCTGGCAGGTGTTTTTTTTTTGTTGTTGTTTTTTGAGTTTTCTTATCACTCTAGGCACAAGGACTTAACGACATCTTAATAATTTAGTTTTGGATCAATGGCTTTACTAAGAGCTGACTGAATTTTTCAGTGCCAAATATTTGGAAACTTTATTAATTGAAATTTTAAGTACATTATGAATAAATGGTTTATCTACATTTTTATTATGTGTATTGTCACTTGACAATTACAGTTGAGGAGGACCTAATTATAGTTTATATTATGTGTAAAATGTATTCACAAAGTAAATTCTAGTTTTCTGGAACAAATAATTTTTCAAGACTATTGGAGGTTATCAAAAACTCACATTGATCAAAGATGCCACACTTCAATTTTTTTATTTGACATATGCATCTAGGTTATAAGAAAATTAAAATATTGTCCAATTGGAATGTAATTCAGCCAAGAACTAAATGACTTCATTTACTGCTTTGTAGGTTGAGTACTGGCAATGCAAGCAAGCAGACATCTCCATTTTACATATTTTCTTAGTTGTGTTTATAAGTTTTGTCACCTAGGCTAAGTTAAACTATCCATGCCTCAGTTTCCCAAATATAAAATAAGGATTTAAAAGGTGCTTATTTGACAGAGTTATTATTTAAAAAGTTAAACAAGTTAACAATATGAAATATGTAGAAAGGTACATAGCACATGGAAAGTACTATATAATTAGTAGCACTTGAAAATATTAACAGAGAAATGTAATATCTCTATGGAAAGATTCATTCATATTGTTGTACAGAGTAATGATTTATTGGTATATATTTACCCTTCTATGAAAACTCAATAAAGTATTTATTTTACTGTTGATGACAGTTTTTTTCCAACCTTTCATATTACAAATAATGCTACTATATTCTTACACATAATCTTCATATGCACATGCACAAGAATTTCTGCTGAGTAAATAACTAAAAGGAAATTGCTAGTATATGGTACACATATATTCAACTTTTGTAGACAGGCTTCTCAAGTGGTTGTATCAGTCCTACTCCCACCAGCAGTATATGAGTATTCCAGAGGATATTATCTTTTAATTTGTAATTTTATCACTCTGGTAGTATTTAATGATAGCTTATTTTGCTTAATATGCATTCCCCTGATTACTTATGAGGCTGACCAGCCTCTTATGGATGTTATATTTTCTGAATCAATCAAGCCACTTACCCATATTTTAAACTTTTTAATTAAAATATAAGCCACACACAAACATTATCCTAACACTATATCTCAATAAATTAACACAACGTAAATATTCCCATTTATCTAACACACAGATCAAAAAACAGAATATTCCAATAATCCAGAATGTCCCTTTGTGCCCCTTCCCAATTAATTATATATAATCCTCCTTTGCCTAACCAAGAGTTATCATTATCTTGGTGTCTAACAACATAGTTTATTTCTGCCTATTTTAAACATTATATAAATAAAATTATTCAGTATATATTACTTTTTGCTATCATCTTTTACTTAGCATTATGCTATGGAGAATCACACGTGTTGTGTGTCATTAATTAACTTTCATTATGGTAGAGTGTTATATGACATGAACATAAAACAATATTTATCTATTCTGTAATTTTTTTTCTTCATTTTGGGCTATTAGAACAAATGTTCCTATGTACATTCATGTGTGTGCCTTTTGGAGCACACACATTCTAGTGGGTATATTATTAGATTCTTATGAGTAGTCTTGCATTTGTTAATTAATTAATTTATTTATTTTGAGTCAGAGTCTCACTTTTTCGCCCAGGCTGGAGTGCAGAGGCACGATCATGGTCACCCCAGTAGCTGGAACAACAGGTGTGCACTACCATGCCTGGCTAATTTTTTGATATAGTATAGAGATGAGGTCAATTTGCCCAGGCTGGTCTCGAACCCCTGGGCTCAGGCAATTGTCTCGTCTCGGCCTCCCAAAGTGCTGGGATTAAAGACTTGAACCACCGTGCCCAGCTGCATTTATTAAATTTGAATAGATAATGCCAAACATTGTTACAAAGTGACTATACAATTTTCACAACAGCTCTCACTATGCAAAAACTTCCATATTTCCTCAACAGTGCTAACAATTTCAATTGTCAGTGTTTTAAAATTTTAGACATTCTGGAATGTGTGTAGTAGTGTTTCACTGAGGTTATAGTACACATTTTCTTCATAATTATTGAAAGTAATCATGTTTAATTTTAAAAATTCAACAGCCGTGATTTCTTAAATATAATTTCTTCCCCTCTCATTTTCATTACACATAACTTCTTAGTGCATTCTCTGTATCTCTTACTCTTTCTTTTTATTTCCTTTTGTAATTCTTTATTCTATAAATTTTCAAGTTGTGTTCCAGTTAACTAAATCTGTTCTCAGCTATCTCTAGCCTGTAATGAAATTCAACAATTCTAAACTTTACTTTTCAGTTCTAAAATTTCTACGAAGTTCTCTTTTAAATGTTATAACTTTGGGATGGGATAATCGTCAGGATTTTGCTAAAATTATTAATATTGTCTTTTATCTTTAAAACATACTAAGCATGCTTATTTTAACATCTGTATCGAAAAATTCCAGTATCTGGAACACCAGGTATTCTGTTTGTCTGGTGTCTCTATTGGTTCTGGTGAATATTTTCTCCTTATGTACCTGAGGTTATTTGCTTATATACCAGACACTCAAGCTGAAAAACTGTAGTAATAATTTGAGGCTCAATATTCTCTTTATCTACATAGGATATGTATGGATATTCTAGACACATTAATCCAAGAAAAAAAATTAATCCATTTTTCAAATATGTACATATCTGTCTATCTATTTTCCCCTTGTGCCTTTTAGTTTTCTCTGCTTGACTGCTGATATGTTTATAGCTCTTAAGTTTCTTAAGGATTTAAAAAAATCTGGCTGGAGTACACTGGTATAATCATAGCTCACTGTAACCTTGAACTCCTGGATTCAAGCCATCCTTCCACTTTAGCCTCTTGAGTAGCTGAGACTATAGGCATGGGTCACCACACTCAGCTCCTAATTGATTTTTCAAGGCTGGCTATAAACATACAAAGAAACAAATGTCACCGAAGCCATTATGAAGATCGTCATGTTAATTCCCCTCTTCACCTATCTACAGCATGTACCAGGCACTATGCCAAGAACTTTAGATATTTTTTACACAGCCTTGAAAATAATTTGGCAATTATTTTGTTGATAAAAATCTGAATCCTAGAGAAAGTAAATAATATGTCTGACCCCATATAATTAAAAAGGTCTTCATAGTGGAATTTAACTCCAAGTTTGTCATTGTCCAAAACTCACCTAACTAACTCCTACACAAGTTATAAACAAAAGAAGAAATACACTATAAATCTTGAACAACAAAAAAATAATGATTGTTATTGGTAATTTTATGTTTAGTCCCTAGTCTTCTTGTCATTTAGGTGTCTATAACTTATAGTAAAGGAGAAATATATGCAATATATATGTGAGTTTATATATATACACACATATATGTGGATGTATGTGTCTTTATGGATATATTTATATACACAAATATATACCCATACACACTATATATGTATATAAATATATATGTATAAATAAATGAGAGCTATAAATTTAGTGTTATAAGGTTTCATAGGTGGGAGATAATTTACAAAAACATGTCAACATGCTTTTCAGATTCCTGTGTCTTCACTGGCTATTATTAACCATGTAGAATAAAGTAATAGCACTCATCCATTAAAGAAGATATCCCAAGTCAGAGTTTTTAAATTGTTTATGTTTACTGCCCATTTTAAATTCTATAATTTTAGATGGTTCCATGGAGAGTCTTAAGACACTAAAGAACTAGACACTGCAGCAGCAATGATAATATTATAGCCATTCACAGTGTAACTATCTCATGGTGTCTTTGCAATGTTCACAGTTATCCAACTATTTCTATGGTTGTTTTCAGCACTTTTCCTATAGCAGTGGGAATATTTTCTTATGCTGAAGGAAATGTTCATTTATGACTGAATATATCTCCATCTTTGTTGGCTCCTGAATGCTGTCATTCTGTTTCTCACCCTTTCATTGCAGCACATTGGACATCCTGCCACATGAATCCTAACAGAATTTGCTCATGTAGCATATATTGTCAGTTAAAAAAATAAAGTTTATACCCTTATAAGAATTCACTTGAGCATTAGAAATATCCATGGCACACTAGCTAAGGACAATTGTCTAATATAATTCAACATTATATTATAAAAAATATAGCCTGCATTTTGATTTGAGGGTAGAAAAAATCTTTTGCATCTATGTCCTCATTTACAATTTCCAATCATATTTAATGTCTTAAAAAACGCATACATAAAATAATAGTTATGTTCAACGAACTTTCTATTTTGAAGGAAGTGGAAACTAAAAGATGGCTTAACCTAGCAAATGCTCAATAGATAGTACAGTATGAATGATGTCTACTGACTCCATGAAATGCTGAGTCACCTTCTTGTTATTGCCAGACTTTAATTGGGTACACATTAGTCAGGTACCCATCAGTGACTACTTAAATAATCATTAGTTATTACTAACATACCATACTATAGCTTGCCTTTGCAGGCTGACCAAAATAAGCAGGGAAATAGCTGTACAACTGCTGCACTTTCATATCAGTTCGTTAAGTGAGGTTCTGTGAGTTAAAATCATCTTAAGGTGGGCTTGTGCAACAAATCTGGCAATAACTTATGAACCAGAATTGAAACACTCACCTGAAGTCCACTATTGTTGAGAATAGGGTTTCTGAAATTTGAGTACAGATTTAAATGCATTTAACTTTGCCTTGGATCTTCGATGAGGAGAATTATTTATTTATTTATTTATATTTTTAGAAAGCAGAATTTATTGAGAGGACAGAAAAGCTGCCAGATGGGGAGGGGACCTGAGGGGGTTGCCGAGGAGAAATTTAAAAATGCAGTCTTTGTACACATGGATAAGTCTGCTTAGGAGAATGATGTTCATCGGAGAAAAAACAACAATCAGCAGGATGCTTACTGTATTGTTCCCTTGTATTATATAGGGTATTTCACTTCAATGATGAGTCACTGATGTAAAGAGGAAGTCACAGTAAGGATACATGCAGCCAAACACTCCTAACCGAGGCAGCACTCACAGAAAGAAAGCACCATATACTTCTTGTAAAGCCTCTACTCACCTAGTTAGAGCCAATCATTCCCTGCCTTCCTACTTTGCATTTTCTATGATTTTTTAATGCTCTGTATTTCCTCATATCTCCAGCCTTCCCATGGCTACCCTGACCTTTCTAATCTAAATCCATGTTATGGGCTTTCTTGTTCACTTCCCAAGAAAACCTCAGTTACAGGGACAAGACTGGTCATGTCAGCATACCTGGCCAGCTGTGAATGGCCTGCAGTTACTGGAGATGCTCATCAGTGCTCCAAGATGGAAACTAGCTGGTGAATGGAGCTGCTTGAAAAATCAAAGCATAGCAACATGTAGACAGGCATTAATGGAAATAACCAGTTCAGTTTTAAGTTCTCTGAATAATATTTCAACTGATATCTAGGCTGCTTTTTAATTAAATTTTCATTTTTTTCTCCCTTCATTTCAACTCCAAAACAGAAAAAAAATACAGTTTTATTTTAAGATTTAAATTTGAAACAGTATTTTATGAAAATAATTATGAAATTCATATTCTGGAAAATGCTAATTTAAAAAACTATATTATCAGTTATTTAATTCTAGTCATGCTTAAATTGAATATGATCTTCATTCTCCAGTTTCCATTCTAAGCTGTTATATAATTTTCTTGGCTATTATATTATTACACATCGCATCTCAGAAATTGCTAAATTTTACTAGTCACTAAAATATTTTCTGAATTGATAAAATTATCATGGATTTTTTATAGCATAATGGTAAAACATAAACTTGGAATTTTTATTATACATATAATGCACCAAATTATGAGTTAAAATTATCCTGCTGATGTGAGTATATAACACCAAGAGCTAACTGAGAAAAAATTCATAGGTTTGCAATAGCCATCCCTTATAAAACTGGGTACACTTAGAAAATCCATTTACAACATCATGATATATTCTTTTTATGTATAAATACTGATTCAACTCTCAATGTTCACATGAGAACTTAGGATCTCGTCAAGGTGTGATAGTTGGGAAATCCTCTATACACCTCTTTTAAAAACAAGACACATAATTTCCATATAATTTCCCAAAACACTGACAAATAGCATTGAGAAGATTGTTTCTAAAAATAAAAAGAATAAATCATGTAAGTATCAGCTCATTTTCAACAATGACATAATAAGCAAAATATATATTTAAATTATTAGGAGATTATTTCAAAAACTATTATAGTAAAATTGCAAGTCCTAAAATGTTCATAGCCAAGAAAAAGACATGATTAATTTTCAATTAATTTAAAATTTAGATTATATATGTATATATATACACACAAATATAATAGATTATATTTCAAGTTATACAGGATTAACCCTGACATAAAACTTCTATGCACTGAGTCTATTAATGTAGATACTGAGTACACTCACAATTTTATGCTATAAAGTAGGTCTCTAAGCCACACTTTGATTCATTCAATTTCCTCATCCTTCAAAACAGAAATAGTTAAATTAATTTAAATACATTTTCTATAGTGTGCTGTTCTCTTAAGAATAATAAAATAATTTAAAGTTTACCTAATAACTAGGAAACAGAGAGTGTTACATATTTTCATTTTAAGCATAATCAGAATTTGAGCCTATTATGTGCCATCATTTTTACAATGATAAATATTCGTGCATCAAGACTTTTTTTAAATGAAGAGACATACCATATTCAAAGAGTATATAACTCAACGTACAAACAATATTAGTTTTCCCTGACTTGATTTAAAGGTTCAACTAATTCCTATCAAAATCCCAGGAAAGCTTTTCATACAAACAGACAAGCTAATTTTAAAACTTATATAGAAAGGCACAGAGTAACTAGAAGAGCTAAAACTATCTTGAAAAAGAAAACTAAAGTGTGAAAAAGAAGAATAGGAAAAATAAACTATTCAATATTAAGGCTTGCTACTTTATATAGCTAGAATAATCAGTGTGATACCAGTGGAAATACAAACACATAGATTGATGCAACCTAACAGAAAATTCAGAAGAAGACTCACATAAATATACCAAAGGTACAAACACAATTAAATGGTAGAAAGATATCATTTTCAAAATAGTGGTGAAGCAATTGGACATCCATAGTTAATAAAATGTAGCTCAATCTAAACCTCTCACCTCATACAAAAACTGACAAAAATGAATCATAGACTTAAATGTAAAACTAAAAACTACACAGTTTTTAGTGAAAACATAAAACATCTTCAGAATCTGGGGATAAAGAGCTGTTAAACTTGACACTAAAATCAGGAACCATAAATGGAAACACTGATAAATAGGATCTCATCAAAATTGAAAACTTTTGCTCTGCAAAAACTCATGTGGAAAGGAAGAAAAGTCAAGCTACAGATTGGAAGAAAATATTCACATATTACATATCTGGCAAAGAACTGGTATTTAGACTGTATAACAAACTCTGGACTCAACAGTTAAAAAAATTCCATCTAGAAAATGAGCAAAAGACATGAACTTAAATTTCATCAAAGAAGATATACAAATAGCAAAAAAAACATGTAATGATGTATTTAACATCATTAGTCATTATGACATGAAAATTAAAACCATAATGAGATATTGCTACACATCTATCACAATGGCTAAAATAAGAAAAACTGAAATCACCACAGATATGAAGACACTGTGTCGCTTATATACTGTTGGTGGGAATTTAAAATAAAATAGTCACTTTGAAAAAGAGCTTATATGGGCCAGGCTCAGTGGCTCAGCCTGTAACCCCAGCACTTTGGGAGGCTGAGGCGTGTGGATTGCCTGAGTCTGTGGGTTTGAGACCAGCCTGGGCAACTTGGCAAGACCTTATCTCTACAATAAATCAAAAAATTAGCCAGGTGTTGTAGTGCGTGCCTATAGTTCGGGCTACTTGGAAGGCTGAGACAGAAGGATCACCTGAGCACAGCGGGTAGAGGATGCCGTGGCCGGGAACATGCCACTGCACTCCAGCATGGGTGACAGAGTGAGACTCCAACTAAAAAAAAAAGAAAGAGAACTTATACAATTAAATATACAATTACCACACAAACAAGAAATTGCACCCTTGGACATTTAAACCAAAGACTGGCAACTTATACAAGATCTGTATATAAATATTTATATCAGCTTTAGTAATAATATGGAAAAATGGAATCACCCCATCTGTGCTTCAGTGGGTGAATGATTAAAAAAAAATCTATGCTAAATCCATCCTATGAAATACTACCTGGTAATTAAACATGAATAAAATACTAACATATACCATTTTTTTCATTAAAAATGTAGTTTCCTTTATTATTTTTCTTTGGAAAATAAAAAGTTATTTCAGTTACCCTCATCCAACTTTTACTTTTACCAACTTTTACCAACTTTAAAACTCATTTAAATTGACAAAAATCTGTAAATATTTATGATAGACAGTGTGATGTTTTAATATATGTACACCTTGTAGAATGATTAAATCAAGCTAATTAAGCTATGCATCACCACACACCCTTATTTTTCTGATATACACAATTTACATAAATCTTAAGGTGATTATGCTGGGTTAAAAAAGTCAGTCCTAAAAGGTAACATAATATATGAGTCTATTAATATAACATGCATTAAATGACAAAATCACAGACGTGGAGGACAGATTAGTGGTTGTCAGGGATTGAAGTCTCGCAGCAAACGCAAGAAGGTTGTTAGATATGGATATCAAGAGTCAACATAAGAGATCCTTGTGATGTAAACTTTCTTTATCCTAACTGGTTCAATATCAATACCACAGTTGTAATACTCTAGAATGGTTTTGTAGAATGTTAACATCAGGAGAAACTAGATAATGGCTTCATGGATCTCCCAGTATTTATTTTATAACAGCAAGCAAATACATCTACAATTATCTCAAAACAAATTTTTTTAAAAAGTAGACTGAACAGAGATGAACATAAGTAGAAATGATGGAGGGACAATGGCTGTAGGCTGGAAATGTAAGTAAATATTGTAGAAAAAGTACAAAGACAGGAATTAATAAACCTGGATTCGTCTGGGTCTCAATTTCCTCTTCTGTGAAGCTTGAAGATGAAAGGGTCCATGATTAGATTAGATTACCAAATTTTATGATTCTTACAAACTTGAAAAAGTTGAGTCAGTCCCTAAAATCCATATAATGTAGAACTAGATTCTAAGAATCTTTGGGTTCCATGCAATACCTGAGTTTCTAAACGAGTTCTAACACATATGTGTTGAGGTTTATTTATTTATTTATTTTAGCTTATTTCTGGTAATTAAAAAAATCATTATTGATAAGTAGTGCCTGCCTGGCATGTATGAAATTTGGTTCTCATGCAAGGGATTTCCCAGTTATGTAAACTACAAGGTAGCAAGACTGAAAACACATAATACTATTTTATATTTTTACTGATTGGCCCCTCATGATTACTTCTGTGATAGCCTAAGACACAGGTTTATTCAGTGACTGTCAGAAACAAGTTATCTTAAAGAAAAATATCACATGATGTATGTGTAAAGATTGGGAATGATGTGTTAATGTACCCCATTCATTGAAACTTTGTACAACACAGTGACACAAGAAACCTGAGTTCCAGCTAACTCATTCACCAGCTGTTGTCACTCTGTATTTGACGAAAAAGAGCAGTCCTAAAGAGAATGGTTTCCGGACACAGGCTGCCTATATTTCTGCTTATTTCTAAGAGTGGGGAATTACTTTCATCTTCCATAAAAATGGAATATTACCTATCTCATAAGATGTTCTGATAATTAAATGAGACAATACTGCTAAAGTACTTTTAACGTGGAATGGCACAATGTGAGTATTGTATAAGTGGTTTTTTGTTGTTGTTGTTTTGTTTTGTTTTGTTTTGTTGAGTTGGAGTCTCACTCTGTCGCCCAGACTGGAGTGCAGTGGCATGCTCCCGGCCACTGCAGCCTCGACTTGCTGAGCTCCGGCGATCCTTCCGCCTCAGCCTTCCAAGTAGCTAGAACTACAGATGCCCGCTACCACACCCAGCTAATTTAATTGTAGAGACGAAGTCTTGTCAAGTTGCCTGGGTGGGTCTCGAACCCACAGGCTCAGGCAATCCACTCACCTCGGCCTCCCAAAGTGCTGGGATTACAAGCTGAGCAACTGAGCCTGCCCTGTATAAGTGTTTAATGAAAATAGGTGAATGGAGCAAATGGAAGTTGGAAGGGTAAGCCAACAGTGGAGACATAAACTCAGAAAATCGAGACCTCATTAGTTCTCCAATTAATTATTTTGAGATTCTGTATACTCTTATTCATTAGTCTATAGCAATATCCACAGCTTCATTATAAAACTACTCATGCTTAATTAAACATCATAAACAACGGAGATAATATGCTTTAAGATTTCTGGTCAAAATAATGCATATGACTCTCATACATTGCTAGTGAGAATGGAAACTGACATAGTTACATATAGGATAATTTAGTAGAATCTAACAAAACAATATACAAGGGGGACTCCACCCCCCAAAACCTGGAATTTATTTATAAAAAATTGTGCATTTTTTCTTCCATGTTTAAATTTCAGTCAACTTCAAAGCACTCTCTATTTGATAAAATACACCTATAAAGACACTTCTTCCACTGCTCAAAATAGTTTTTGAACTTGTCAATTTGGATGCCTTTTAGTGCTTCTGCCATTTTTTGTTTCACCTCTTCGACTGCAGCAAAAGATTTCCCTTTGAGTATTTTTTTCAACTGGGGAAACAAACAAACAGAAATAGTTTTTTGGGGTGAGATCAGGTGAATAGGGAGTGTGGAGTAGGGGGTCATACCGTTTTGTCAAAAACTAATGAACACTCAGCACAGTGTGGGCAGTCGTGTTATCATTGTAGAAGATCCAGTCACATGTTTGTGACAACACTGGACATTTCTTCCGCAAATCATGGTGCAACATTCTCAAAATTTCCATATAAAAACTTTAGTTGGGCATTTGATTCAGAGACAAAAATTCTGAATATATAAGAGGGGCCTGCCCTCCAAAAGGTAATTTTGCTTGCTTTGGGGTCTTCTCTTGTGTGTATTTACCTTTGAAACCTGAATTTCTACTTTTGATAACTCACTGTAAAATAATATCTCCAAAAATACATTTGTGTGAGCTTAGTGAATGTTTGTAACTGCAACATACTCAAGTAACCTAAATCCTCAAACATAGCACAGTGATTATATACACTATAATAAAGTAGTTCCTTCTTATCCAAGGAGAATATGCTCTAATATCCCCAGAAGATACACAAAACAGCACCAAAAATAGTCACAAACCCTATATACACTGTTTTTCCTATACATACACACCTAGAATAGATTTTTAACAAATAATATAATAAGCATAAGAATCTACTGTAATAAAAGTTATACAAATGTGGTTGCTCTCACTTTCTCAAAATATCTATTACACTGTACTCACGCTTTTTGTGAAGATGTGGAATGATAAAATGCCTATGTGATGAGATATCACAACAGTTGATCTGATAACCAAGATGGCAACTAAGTAACTCACAGGACAGCTGTGTATACTGCTTGGATACACTGGACAAAGGCATGATTTATGATTCATATCCTGGGCTGGATGAAGTGAGACTGTGAAAAATTTCATTATGCTACTCAGAATGGCAGGCAATTTAAAACTCAAGAAATGTTTAATTCTGGAATGTTTCTATTGACTATCTTCAGACCACTGTTGACCACAGGTAAGTGAATGTACAGACAGAAAGCAAAACGGCAGATAAGGGAGTCTACGCTACACAATAGCGTACTGTGAAGTTGGAGGAAAAAAATTAGGGAAGATCTCTATGAATTGATGTGGGGTATTTTCCAAGATACAATGTTGAGAGGAAAAATAATACAAATCACAAAATATTTTCTATAGCATGCAGCTTTTTGTGTTGGACACAAAGAATCATAAGAAAATAAACATGTATCTGCTCATTTTAAACATAAATACTTGAAAAGGATAAACCAGAAACTAATGAGATTGGTTACCTTTAGGGGGTGAGAATAAGAGAGAGGCACAATAAAATTATATGCATATATTTATCTCTGTGTGAGCAATTATGGATGGGTGTGCGCTCTAGAAACAACATAACATAGAGAGAGTGTCACTTTTCACAATACTAGTTACTTCATTTATCATTTTTAAATAGACATTAGCTAGTGAATATATTTTTCTTTCCAGGCTGTCAGCATTGATACAATAATTGACTATCTCCCACTGAGTACTCATGACAATAACAATTTCTATACTTTTTTTTTTTTTTTTTGCTTCAAGCCACAATTTAGAAAGGAAGAGTTGGAATCAGTGGCAAAAAGAAACACATTGCAAGAAAAAGCAGAAGTTCCAGCCAATTAGTATCAATAAGTTGTAATATCTAAAATACAGCTCCCTTTAATATATGTGTCTATTGCTTTTTTCTCATATAGACAAAGTTGGGCATTAAATGTATTTTTGTAAACACACTATATTTTTTAGAGTAGTTTTAGGTTCACGGCAAAATTGACTGAAAGGCACAGAGATTTTTCCATATGCCACCTGTCCCCATACATGTATAGAATCCTCCATTAGCAACATGTTTTAAAACTTATAAACCTACATGGACATATTATCACCCAAAGTCCATAATTTACATTAGAGTTCAATCTTAGTGTCATACATTATATAAATTTGGACAAATTTTTAATGACATGTACCCTCCCACAATCATAGAATCATATAGTATAGATACACTGTCCTAAAAATCCTCTGTGCTATGAGTATTCTTCCCTTCCTCCCCTCAACCCTCGTGACCACTGATTTTTCACTGTTCCCATAGCTTTGCTTTTGCCAGAATGTCATTAGTTGGAATTATGCAACTGACTTTTTTCACAAAGAAATATGTTTTTAAGTTTCTTCCATGTCTTTTCATGGCTTGATGGCTCATTTCCTTGTAGTGTGGAACTATCTTTTTATTAAACTGTGCTACTTATGGCATGGACTGGATAAAAGACAAAATCTACAGTTCTAAATCCGCATCCATTCCCCATTCCCCAACATCCAGACTTTCCATGAGCCACTTCATTAATTTCCTAAGAGGTTTTTTGCTGGTTTGTTTTTAGGTCCTCTATATTAGGAGTTCTAAAAGTGGTTTTGTTTTGTTTTGTTTTCCCACAAATCTCTTACATGAGGCTGATTAGATCGTTTCTTAAATTAAGAATATTTCTGATATATAATACATAAGAGGTCCACTGTAATGTATTAAGTGGGTTTTAGACTCAGAGTCTGTGTTTAAATTCTGGCTCTGCCTACTGATTACAACCTTGAATTACTGGAACTCTTTACGTTGCCATTTTTCAGCTCTAAACTGAGAAGAATATTGAATAATAATTGGGATGCTGTCATAATTAAATATGCTCACCTTTTTAAGGTGCTCAACTTTTTACAATCTGATGAGATAATTGCTGATATGTAAATATAAAGAGCAATATTATCATTTTTACAGATATTCTTAAGGTCCCCTCACATTATAAGCATATCTAGGGGCAAGAGAATAGCACACTTTCTAATGGCAAAATTCCATTACTCTTAACTATATTTAACAAGTGGTTTAATTTCAGAACTCTACTTTTAAATAAATCCTTGTGTGTTTAAAATACCATGTAAGTTTTTGAAATTCAAAATGTGCTGTGCCTTTTATTTCTGTTGAAGTAACATATGGTATGTTACATTTATCTTTTGGCAGTTCTCTTCACCTAGGTACAATCCACTAAAGAAAGAGCAGATACTTCTCATTTGAACAAATGTCAAATGAAACAAAGTCAAAACTTGGGGTGGAATTAACATCTTTTCTGGTCTGGGCTATTGGTGCTACTCATATTGATTTTGGAGCTGTCTCCATTCAGCATTTTTATTAACTAGCAACTTATTAAGCATTATGTATTAAAAAATGACACTGTCAATCTTATTAGTTGTGAAAATACTTTTCCCTCGTCTGTTTTGAGTTTTCAGAATGTTGCAAGCAATTCTGTTGAAATGCATTACTCTTTGAAAATAGGAAAAGATCATAGGAAGGTTTATTTTCAATTTTAATTATATCACAAAATGTGAAAAAAAATGAAGATAATTTTAATATACTTGCTATATTATTCTTCAGCCTAACGTACTATTGATGAAAGATGCTTGAATTTTTAAATCACAGATATTTTTATGGCATATACTGATTGCTTCTTGCTGTTGTATTTAGTGATTATTCAAAATTAAAATTATTAAGCATGTTTTCTGTGAGTAAATATGTCTGAAAAACTCACCAGTAAAAGCAACTAAGAGCACTGAAGAATTGGGAATTTTCATAAGCCATTGAAAAGATATATGAAAATTGGATTAAAGGAGTAATTGAATATTGTATGACTTATTACTATACATGAACACAATTTTTAAAAATATTCTGAATTTTCAAAGAAATACAGCATATGACTTATAGCATATAAAAGTGAATATACATCACTAATACAGAATCAATGTAGAAACACAGTTATTGTAGAGTACTAATAAATGCTGTGGTGAAGCTTTGTTTTCATCTTTGTCAACAGCGTGTTTTAGGAAAAACTCATCTAATTTATTTCTGTGTAATAAAATTTATATTTTTTAGAAAATATCTTCTATAGATTAAATCAAGATATTATACTTTATAGCAGTCTATATAAAATTGGAGCGCAAAGACATTATATTCTAAGATAAATTAAAAGAGAGAAAGGGAGATAAGAAAAATACTGATAGTTAATTTTGAAAATATTAAAATCGTTTACAAATATTAACTTAGTAAGGAGATAAATATGCATTTTCATTCTACATTTATTTAACTGAAATATATTCATGGAATTTCTGGAAAAATATTTAGAATTATATATGTACAGACTATAGTTCTAATAATGCACAGCTCAAATTTAATAAGCTCCACATTTGTCAACATGTATGTCCCTTAGATGCTTAGTATTTCATGCATTTCTAGAAAAATATCAGTAACCCAATTGTATAACAAAACTAAACAAACTGAACATTCCACCACTTATTAAAAAAGACTGTTTTTTAAAAGCACAAATTTCAATGCTTATATTGTATTACAAAGCCGAAGAACAAATGGAATTTGAATTACAGTAGTTAACTGTTCTTTTAGAGCTCCTTCTAAATGAATTCAGGTATTGAAAAATATTTTAATGTTATTTTTACCTCCAAGTTTCTGTGGATATTGTATGTGCTCTGGGGTGCTTTTGATCTTTTATAAATTTATTTCAAAGCACTAAAAGATGTATCCAAGGTATTGTTTTCCTGTTTTCATTTAATACCTCCAGCAAAATTATAAATTATTTTAAAATAACAGTTTGGCATAGACTCAGTAGAAAAATGTGTCTCAAGTATTATTTCATGCTTTTCCTAAACTTATTTTTTGTGCTAATAGTTATAGAACATGGGATGTGACATCATGAAGTCAAAACAAATAAACAATTATTGTCTTCGAGGCCTTTATACTATACATGTAATGAAGTTGTCTATAAATTAGATTATCCATCCATAAAACATACAAAAAATACAGATATCTTGAAAATAAATCAAAACTGAAAACAGAAATAAAATAAAATAAAGAAAACCAAGCAGAGATAGTGTAAAATAGACAGAATGGGATGAGGCATTAAAATTTGTTGGAGAAGTTGAGTATTTAATCATTATTTGAACTAGACTTTGACCCTTAAATAGCACAGCGTATTTTGGAAAAAATCTGGCATACACAAGAAAATATTTTTTGTAGCTTATAGTTAGAGTAGAATATATTAAAAAATTAGGAAAATTATATAGTTAGTCCCTAAGTTTTATCCATGTTGTCACACATGGCAGCTTTTTTAAAGCTGAATAATATTCCACTGATTCCACTGTTTATGCATACCACATTTTCTGCATTCATTCATCAATCCATCAATAGATACATAGGCTGTTTCAACATCTTGCCTATTGTAAATAATGCTGTAATACACACAAGAGTTCAAATATCTCTTCAAGAGCCTGACTTCAGCTCTTTTGAATTATTTTCATACCGTCTTGCATAGTGGCTATAACATTTTGTTAGGACGGTATCTCATGTTATGCATTTAAAAAAAAATTTTAGATGTGATTAACATTCATTTTATTTTTCAATTAAAATTTAATAAATGTACATATTTATGGGGTACATAGTGATGCTTTGATACATATAAAGTATAGTGATCAAATCAGGGTAATTAGCATATCCATCATTTCAAACATTTATTATTTATTGTGCCAGGAACATTCACTACCCTTCTTCTAACTATTTGAAACTATATATTATTGTTAACTATAGTCATCCACTGTAGTGGTTTAGAATACTAGAACTTACTCTGATATGAATATTACTGCAATATTGTTTTCTTTAAAAAAATCTTTCCCTATCCCCCACCTTAACTCAACTCTTTCCAGCCTCTAGTACTCTCTGTTCTAATTTTTACTTCCATGAGATTAACTTTTTTCACCTTCCACAGATGAATGAGAAACACACAGCTTTTAACTTTCTGCTCTTGGCTTATTTCACTTAACAACGTCCTCTAGTACCATCCATGGTGCAGTAAATGATATGATTTCATTCTTTTTTTATGGCTGAATCATATTCTGTTGTGGATAGATGACATATTTTCATTACTCAATCATTTGTTGTTAGACACCCAGGTTGATAGCATATCTCCGCTATTGTGAATAGTGCTGCAGTAAGCATAGGCGTACAGATGTCTCTTCAATATACTGGTTTCCCTTCCTTGGGATAAATGCCCACTAGTGGGACTGCTGGATCATATGGTAGTTCTATTTGTAACTTTCAAGGGAACCTCCACACTGTCCTCCGTAGTGCTGTATTAGTTTATATTCCAAAAAAACAATGTCTAGAGTAAGAGTTCTGTTTCTCACATCATCACCAGCATTTGTTATTTTGTCTTTTTGATAGAGCTAGCTATTCCAACTTGAGTGAGGTGATAACTCATTGTGGTTCTGATTTGCAGTTTCCTGATGATCAGTGCGTGGGCCATTTTTACATATATTTGTTGGCCTTTGGTATGTCTTTTTTAAAAGAAATAGCCATTCAGACTAGGTGTCTGATTTTTAATTCAGTTGTTTCTTTGCTATTGGAATGTTTGAGCACCTTGAATATTATATACTTGTAATCCATATAGAGAAGAATGAAACTAGACCCACATCTTTCATTCTATACAAAAATCAACATGTCTTTTAACAAAATTTAAATAATTAAATTTATTTAGGGTTATGAATAAGTCTTAAAAAGGAAGTAAAACTTTTTTAAAAAGAAAAGAAAAGCAGAGAGAGATAGTGTTATGTTCTTAAGATTTGTTAGGTACGGATGGTCAGGAGGGGGTACAGCACCAGTAACCAGAGATCCAAGTAACACAAAGATTTGCAACACAAAGAGGTGAAGAAAGAAAAGATCATTTAAATGATCTTTAAAAAAAAGATCATTTCCCACATGTGGCCATCTGGGGTATGATCCAATACTGCATGGAAGATGCAAAGGATTGCACAGAAGTTAGATTTAAGAATACAGTTTATTTAAAAGTAAATTAGAGGGAGAAAGAGAAGGGAGAGAGAAAATTCACCTCAGGGGTGGAAGAGGGGGTCAAAGTCAGGAAGCATTGTGACAGCCATGGCTCAAAGAGTACATAGCCACACCAGAGTCTAGCAAAGTAATGGCCAATGGCTGCTTGGAATCCTTTTAATCATGCCCCTTGATGGGGGGGAGATCATTAAGGTGATTGGGTGGTGGTCTGGTCTGCAAAATCATGAAGAGGCAGGCAAGCACAGGTGCTGATGTCATGTGATGGATAATAGGCAGATGGGTGGATCAGTCACATGATTGTTGCCATGGTGGGGTCTGTCTGAGTCACATAGTTCACCAAGGGCTGATTAGGTTAACTTGGGGGATTTGGGTACTGAGGTCTTTTTCCTGCAGGAGACTTGTTAGACATTTGCAATCCACAAACTCCTTGACCAAAGGTGGTCTTATTATCACTTTTATGGCTTTAGTCATTCAAAGGGTGATCTTTGAACATCTACCTTCACAAGGAACCTGAAAGTTTACTAGAGATTATTATGCTAAACCACAAATTGAAAGGTTGGGTTGTCCTGGGCTTGCATCTGAGGGAGATTTGCTGTGGCGGGGGTGGGGGGTGTTGGGGGGTGCTGGGGGGATGGGTGATAGACTGCTGCTTGGTCTGCAGTAGAATGTCTGAATGCTTTCTAATGGTTATGCTGAAGCAAAAAGACTAAACTAAGAATAAGCTAAGTTCCTTTTAGGTTTCTATAGGTACTACCTTTCAAGATTTATGTTAGAAAATTAGATGGATGTTACTCAGACACACAGAATTTCTCTTTACTTTGTCAGAACCAATATTTAATAGCTATATTGTGGAATGTTAAATACTTAGGTATATAGTCATGCTGTTCCATCCTATTTTAATTCTAGGAGCTGCCATTTCCTCCTTCCAATTCATATCCATCACTAAAATTGGCTACTTATTCTTTAATCATTCTCTGACATCTCACTCTCTTACTCCTAAAATCAGAATTAATTTTTCCATTTTTTGCAACTCCAATAGTATTTTACCTATACTTATATTACTCATGTCAAAATAAGCTTCATCGTTTAGTTCTTTCTCCATTTTTTGAAGTCCTTGAGAACATATCTCATTTTTATATAGAGGCTTTGTCCATGCTTAATATAGAGGTTTACCATAGAGGGTAAACATACAATGAATTCATAACAGAACATTTATAGCTTGTCAAATTTGGTTAAAGTGTGAAAGCCTGGATATTAATTTTTTGACTCATAGCTTAATATTGCCATAATAATACCCAAAATTGTTGTGTAATGACCATGCTTTTAAAACTCTAAATTAATTCTTGTCTTTCTAATATCTGTCAAAGATAGTATACATATAATATTTATAAATTGAGGTATCTTTTGACAAACTCTATGAGGAAATGAATCATGAGGCTTTGCAACCGTTTTATTGCATATATTTATATACACATATTTCAGTTTCAGTGTTCTTTAAAATTCAACATTTGATTTATTTGTATATACAGAGTATATGCATGTATTTGTGGTTTTTGTTTTTGTTTTTGTTGTCTTTTTAAGGCCACCAGACCAAATATCTTTGTTGTGTAAGGTTATATGATGGTACATTTAAGCACATAGAATATAATTATTTGATTCATCACATTATTAAAATTTAATTTGATTTAGTTAAAACATGCTAGCAATGTTTTTTAAGGATGGGCTACTTGTTGCTTATTGTGGAATGTATAGAAAGTAACTGGTTCTGTATGAAAAACTCCAGAAAGCTACCAGTAAAATGAACAAAATGCTTTCAAAAAACTTATTGGTAACGAAATTACAGCTACCTGGAAAAAATATAAAAGACAAAACACCTACAACTTCATTGACATTTTCATTTTCTGATGGAATGTCTGCAAAGGACAGCTCATTTTCTTACTACAAATCCTCCCTCCAGGTTCACCTTAATAACTATAACTCTGGGATACAAATAAATGGTCCAGAATTAATGGCCAGATAAAATTTTGGCAAAAATTATTGCCTAACAAACAAAACTTACTTCCATATTATTGGAGATATAACCATAAGAAGCATCTAAGAACTTTTATTAGGTGTGGATTATGATGTTTTTCTTTTTCTTTAAAACCTTTTTTAAAGCTATTTTATTTACATTTCACACTAAGCAGTACAATTAAGAACTTTTGACAGAGTTAGTCACTGCACCTTCCATCCCATCTCCCAGTTGCCAATACACCACCTAACTTTGATAGAGTAGGCAGGTTAGACTAGGAAAACTTCAGGGCTGTAGAAAAGTCCCAAACTCATTGATTCCTGCAGCAGTTGTTGCAAAACCACACATGCAAGCATGAAGCCTAGCTATAGGAAACTTCACACCTGCCTGTTAGACTCTTATCATATACACCTATAACATTTTAGTCTATTTATCCAAGATGCTTGCCACTGACAACAGACCACCAAGGCAGGAACTAGCTTAGAGACCCCCAGAACATGTGCATTAATAGCCAAAGTTGATCTAAAGATAACCATAACCTACTTTTACTTTCATTGTAATAGTAGTAACATAAAACTACCTCAGAGACGCCGCCAATTCCCATCATACACCTGGCACCACAACAGTACCAGTCTGACCTTATAAGGCCTAAAAACCCCATGCCCAATATGAGGAAGGAGTAACCGAAATCCAGCCCTAAGACCGCTCATTTCTAGGAAAAGCCTACCCCAAACCCACTCCTCAGTACCCCTAAACATAAAAGTTATAGCTCAACAATAATTGAGGAACAGAAGCAGAGTTTTCCCTAGGCTGTTTCTGCCCAGTCTCCTTTATCGAGTGTGTACTCTTCTTTGCTTCATAAAACTACTTGCATATTCCACTTCTCTGTGTGTCTGTTAGAGAATTTATTCCAAACATGAACACAAGAACCTGTTGTCAACCATCTCACACAGGAACAGCACCCCTCCTCCTGGTAACAACTTGAAAATAAAGAAATATACAGCCCAAAGGTGGCTGAAAGGACTCTTTGATTTCAAAGTTAAAATTTTAAAAAAACACCCAAATTATCAGATTAAATATTAAGTGATTTCTCTAGGTACAGCAGGTAGCCAGCCAAAAGCTTATAATATGAATATTCAGGGCGGTCAGGAAAGGCCAGCTCTCAGCTCAACTCTGGAGAAAGCCTTCTCTGTAGTCAATTATGCTACCAGATAGAAAGGCCCAAGAAAAGTTCCGCCAGATGGACCAGCTGAAAGCCCAGATGCCATCTCTGATATAACACATTTTAGAGCTTTGCAGTTGGATGCTTCATTGCTAGCATTAATCTACAAGCACAGAACAGGGCTAGAAAGTCTGGACATTGGAGAAAAAAGAGGGTTAGAGCTAAATCAGTTGAAACATGACAAACAGGAAAAAGAACAGAAAAAAACTAAAATTATGTTTTTCACATCTATCATTTCAATTATGCAATTTAAAAATAGGTGACGATATCATCCAATTTTGATTTCCAGCCATGAAAGAGTATTTAATGACGAATCATCCCTTCTGTTAGCCTTAGAGACACCATCTTAAATGATCTCTGCCACTCTGCTAGCAACCCCAGGATGAAAAATTATCAACTAGGCCAAAGCTACAAAATGTTTTTCTGCATATAACACCTAGCCTAGCAAGACTTCCTCCCAACTTAACCACAAGACTTAGTTACCCCTCTAGCAAAGCAAACCACAAAACTTTCCCCTCAAGCCCTATAACTGCCCTAGGCTGTAAGTGGAGGTGGGCTTCAGTCTCAACTGGAGTTCCACTCTGCACATTTCCTCCTTGGAATAAATCTGTGTCGCTTTTGAGACAAGACACCCGTCTCCGTCTTTCTTTTCCTATCTTCTCGTTTTCTTGACCTAACATCTACCACTGTCAATAAACATGAAATGGGCAAACATTTATAAAATAATTATTTTGGCATACTGGATCGCAGGTTGATAAGGGTTGTAATGTCTGAGAGAAGGTACAACAAAAATAGCCAAGCCAGAGTATCATCCTAAATTTCTTACTAGGGTCATTTTCTGAATTGGGGAGAAACCCCAAATTGTTTTTGGAGATCTTGCTGTGCAGAGACAGAGATCAAGTTTGGAACTACTGCACGGTTGGAATTTTTGAGACAGGGTGCAAAAGAGAAAGGAACTATGCAGAGGGAGATCAAGACATCAACATAGAGACCCCTACCCCCCTTGAATCTTTAACAGAACGCTAAATTGAGCATGCACTGGGCCAGATGCCATGGTTTCAGAGAGAAAACAACTTCCAAATAAAGAACTTTTATGGAAATAGGAACTGAGCGAATGCTTCCACAGGGTTGTAAGATGTCAGAGTTCCTTCCAATCAAAATGGAGAGACTTTTTTTTCCTTGCCCAGGCTGGAGTGCAGTGGCACACTCACAGCCTCACGACTACCTCAGCATTGACCCGCTGGGCTCTGGCGATCCTCCCACCCTAGCCTTCCAAGTAGCCAGAACTATAGGTGCGTGCTACCATGCCTGGCTAATTTTTTGATTTATTGTGGAAACGAGGTCTGGCCAAGTTGCCCAGGCTGGTCTCAAACTCGCAGGCTCAGGCAATCCACTTGCCTCGGCCTCCCAAAGTGCTGGGATTACAGGCTGAGCCACGGAGCCCAGCCTGGAAAGACTTTATTAAACTCCCAGGCATTCAGGATAGAATCTAGAAAGGCCTACTCCCTATACCTGACCTAACAGAGCTGAACAACAAGGCTTGAAAGAAACAAACTGACTTGCAAGTAAATAAGCAGAATGTTGAAACAAGAAATGCAACAGTCTTTTGAGGAATAAAACATCCCAACAATACCATGACACCCATAAAGGTGAACATACAATAAATAACTACTCTACTTTTAAAAAGACAAGAAAATGTGACCTACAGCCAGAAGAACATTCAGTCAATATAATAAATTCACAAAAGGGAGATAAAGCCGGACTCGGTGGCTCAGCCTGTAATCCCGCGCCTTGGGAGGCTGAGGTGAGTGGATTGCCTGAGCCCGCGGGTTCGAGACCCGCCTGGGCAGGTGAAACCTCATCTCTACAATAAATCAAAAAAATTAGCCGGGCGTG
>CAUYQG010021723.1:0-14506 GCA_963574415.1 Tarsius wallacei
AACAATTGATTATCTTCATGTCCTGACCTCTGGGAAGGGGGGAAGCTGCCCGCGAGGTTGGTAAACCAGCCTTAAACAGTGAGCCTAAAAGAAAAACACACACACAACAACACAAAATAATGAGCCTACAGTCCCTTAAATAATGATGAGCCATCAGATCGCCTTGATGGCATCCTAAAGATTAATTCCTGAAGGTCTTGAGCAGCTTCGATCACTAGGGATTCCCTCTCCATCATCCATTATTCACAAGATTTGTAACTTCCCCAACTGTTCCTACAGATAACATAAACCTAAGACTGGTGTTTGAGCTGCTTTTCAGATTCTGCATTTTGGTAAACCATCTGACACCAACCAGACCAGTGACCTGTGAACCCCACGCAGAAATCTGGCTCAGAAAGATCATCTCAACATCTCTTGTAATTCTGTTCCTCAATCAGCAGTTCCTAGCTTCCTTCCTGCCAGGTTACCTTTAAAAACCCTAGCCCCTGAATGATCTGTGAGGCAGATTTGAGAAATATCTCCCATCTTCCTCACTCAGCTCCTTTGTGATATTAAAACTCTTTCCCTGTCGTAACAGCTTCAGTACAACTTGGTTTTTCTGGGTAGTAGGCATAGGAGCCCAATCAGACAGAAACATTAGGATCTTTGGCAAAAGAAAAACACTGAAGGAGCTGTAAAATATTAAAGAAGGTATATGGTGTCTCTTAATTGCTTATTTAAAAAATAAGAAAAGAGAGAAACAATTTAAAGACAGAATTTATAATTAAAAGAAGAATGTATAGATTTGAAAAATTCTCAACCTGTACATGTAAATAATAAAAAATTATGTTTAGAAGAGAAAACCAAAGGTGTGGCCAAGCAATCATTTGATAAGGAGATTAGCATGGATAGAAAAAAATCCAGGTACTATTCATCAAAATAATGGGAGAATGATCCAAAAGATATTTTGGAGATCTTGGAGGCTTCCATGCCCATCAAAGGCCCCAGAGTACGAGGGCCTTGAGGCAGAAAGGTTTCGAGAGTCCCAGAGCACCTTTGGGCCTCAGAACTCACTGCCTAGGGTTGCCTTGGGTCTCTGCTCCCTGTATTCCAACAACAGTATTCCTCTACTGCCCCTGCTGTAGCCCAAATGGGCCCAGGTGCAGCTCAGGTGGCCACGTGGTCCTAATTCTGCAGGCATGCAGAGTGGAAGGGTTATGGAGACATGGCTTTCTCCACCTGGATTTTAAAGGATGTCTCGTATAGCCTTGGGACCACTAGTGAGAATCTCCTCTAGAGAAGTGCCTAGTGGAGCCATGTGGATGGGTCTGCCTTCAAGACCTCAAAACTGTGGATCTACCCATGGGCATTACCAACTAAGAAAGCTGCAAGCATGTGACTTCAATGTGTCAGAGCTGAAGAATGGGCTGTGTCCAGAAAAGTCATGGGGGTGGAGCTGCCCAGGGACTTGGGGGCCCAACCCCTGCCCCACTGTGTCTGGAAGGCAAAACATGGAGTCAAAGATTATTCTCAAGCCTCTTCTTTCTTTCCAATTTCTTCCTTTTGGAATGGAAATGTCTATCCTATGTTTGTCTCACCATTGTATTTTGGAAGCACATAACTTGTTTGATTTCACAGGCTCACAACTGGAAGAAAATTTTTCTCAGGATGAATTGCGCCTGAGTCTCACTCATATCCTATTTGGATGAGACGCTGGATTTTAGACTTTTGAGGTGATTCTGGAATGAGTTAAGATTTTTGGGACTATTGAGATGAAATGAATATATTTTGCACGTGAGAAAAACATGAATTTTGGGGAAACAGAGGCAGAATACTATGATTCAAATGTTTGTGTCCCCTACAAAACTCATAGGTTAAAACCTAATCCCCTATGTGGTAATATTAAGAAATGGTTTTTACAAGATAATTAAGTCACGAGAGCAAAGCCCTGTGTATGGCATTAAGACCCTCATAAGAGGACTTGAGGTTGAAGAGAGTTCTTTCTTGCTTTCTTGCCCCTCTGCTTTCTGCCATGTGAGGAGGCAACAAGAAGGTTCTCATCAGATGCCAGAATTTTGATCTTGACTTCCCAGACTTCAGAACTATCAGAAAATAAATTTCTATTCCTTTTAAGTTACTGGTATCAGAATTCTGTTACAGCATCACAAAATGGACAAACACACTCAAGATGCAGAGGGCCTTTTAAACACTAATCAAAACTCAGAAGACTTAAAAGAACAAACTGGTAATTAGATAATATAAAAATTAATTTTTTCATGGCAAAAGAGGACGATAAGCAAATTTAAAAGACAAATAGCAAACTGAAAGAAAATATTTTCAAATCACATAAAGTGCTCATTTTCCCACTGTAAAAGAAAATAGCCATATTCCAATTGAAATTAAGCAAAAGGTATAATGACAGTTCACATAAAAGAAGTTCAAACTCATTCATAATAAGAAAAAAGTAAAATGACCCTGGGAAATTATCTTCCACCCATTAAATTGGTAAAGATCCAATAGTCTGATGACTTGTCCTAATAGATGATAAATTTACATACACTTCAAACACTCTGAATACATATACTTTTAAAAATACATGTAACAGTTATGAAAATTGATCATATATGAGGCTCTAAAGGAAGCTTCATTCAATTCCAAATAATCCATAGGAATATCTGACTATAGGGAAATAGCATTAGAAACAAATAACAAAAAGATAGCCAAAGACTTTTAAATTAAATAACACATAAATTGCTAAACATATGAAAATGAATAACAATAAAAACATTAAATGCCAACATTGCAGGACATAATTTAAAGGAAAATGTATAGCTTTAACCAAATTCTCAATCAAAAGTGTAGAATAAGAGGGGCATAGCACACTAAAAGAAACAAAAATGAATTAAATTATAAGGAAAGAAATCAATAAAATAGAGAATTAGGAAAAGTTAGAGAAAAGGATAACAAAACCAAGGACAGGATACAATCATTTAGTTATATAAACCTGTCAAGGCTGATATTTTTAAAATGAGCCAAGATATAAATAAGAAAATGAGTAAGAAACTGTGATGTTAGAATAATACTAATAAAAAATATTATGACTATTTGCAAACAAATTTAATAGCCTAACAAAATAACCACATATGAATATACCCAATAAATTGAAATTGTATAGGTATCCCCTCAAAAGAAAAAAAAAAGCCTCAAGCCCTGATAAACGTACAAGTACTTTTTAACTAAACTTTTATGAATGGATTTGATGACCTATTTGATAAAGTATAAGCAGGGTAAGAAAAAAACCTTCAAAGAAATAGTTCACGTTGGGTGTGGTGGTTCACACCTGTAATCCCAACACTTTAGGAGGCCAAGGGAAAGGACCGCTTGAGCCCAAGAGTTTGAGACCAGCCTAGGCAACACAGCAAGACCTTGTCTCTACTTAAAAAAAAAGGAGAGCTAAAATGACTGAGAAGTTTATAGAGATATGCTACAATTCACCAGTACTCAATAATAATGCAAACTAAAACATCCAAGATGGATAATATCAAGTGTTTGCAAGGATGTAGGAAGAGGTGCTGCTGGTGAAATGTAAACATTTGCAGTCATTCTAAAATGTAATCTGATTGTTCCTAGTAAAATTAACCATGCAAAAATCTCTTTATCCCGCTAGCCAATCCCTGGGTAAATATTCTAATATAGTTCAGGTCTGCAGGGGGATACATACTAGGATATTTTTTGTGGAAGCTAGGGGTTGTATCCATCACAACAAGAATAGATAAGTAAGATGTAGTAGATATATACTATGAATTACTATCCAAATGTTAGAAGTGATAAATAGCATTAGAGCACTGTGAACAGAGGAGCATGATAAATGTAAATATCAGTTGTGCACAGCTGAAGACTTGATGTGTAGAGGAAATATGTGGTGCTAGATGACAAAATGATTCACATCCTCTCAAGTTATGAGGATGGAGGATTAAGAATCTAGGGATAGAGAGAACACCTAACAACATGAAGACCAGTCAAGGAAATCTCTTATTTCCATTTTACATATGAGGAACCCTAGAGCAGCCAGATGAGGCTCTCTAGTTTAATAAAAATCTTGAAAAGAGTATTGCAAAGATTCTTCATTTGTGTTAATAGGGATTTACCAGCTTATCTGATTGCAGTTGCCAATTTTAAAACATGTTTAGGTAATCTTTTCCACCTTCCCCAAATTCTAACTCTTGTAGATTCATTAGTGTTGACCCAAAGCTTTCTCAATTCTTTGTATATGCATTTCTTTCAGATGTATTAAACAAAAACCCTTCACACACACACACAAAATCAATTCTGAGTAGAAAAAAATGATTTACAGCATACCATTAATGTAAATTTCACACAACATATGACCTGTCTAACAAAGGATACACATACATTTAAGTTTGTATATTAAACATACATGCGTGCATGCCCATGGGAAAGACGAAAATAAACTGGAAATTATGAGGGAAAAAAATTAAGAAATGAGTGTCACATTAAATTATTCCGATAATGTACTATGAATTGAGGGGAAAATGCAGAAACAAAACAAACAAGAGCCATGCCTTTCTTTTTATCTTCCTGGCCTCTGTTAATAAAAGGCAGAGTCCTAATAACTTCAAATACCCAAACAAAGAAAGCTCCAAGAGATACCAGGCCTACAGTTTCCACTCCAGATAAAAGAACGGGGGCCACTGCTCCATTGGGTCACTCAACCCATATACCAGGAAGCATGACACAAGGGCTGAATTTACAATTGTTTCTCATGAACAGCGAAGACATCAGGATGGTGCTTTCAGGCACACAGTTCAACTTCTCGTGCTTGATTACATCTTTAACTCTTGGTCAGGCGCAGTGGCTCAGCCTGTAATCCCCACTTTGGGAGGCCAAGACGAGAGGATTGCCTGAGCCCGGAGGTTTGAGACCAACCTGGGCAACAAAGACCTCATCTTTACAACAAATTACAAAAACTAGCCAGGTATGGTGGTGTGTGTCTGTAGTCCCAGCTACTTGGAAGGCTGAGGCAGAAGGATTGCCTAAGCCCAGCAGGTCAAGGCTGCAATGGTCATAAGTGTGCCACTGCACTCCAGCCTGGGCAACAGGAGTGACACTCCAACTTAATAATAATAATAATAACAATAACAACAACTCCGTGTTAACTGTTCATATATACTACATTCTTTCAAGTAATCCCTACAAAAACATGAAAGGTTAGGATTATTTTCGTTTTACAGGTGACTAAAGTGAGTCTGAAAGTATAATCACCTCGCTAAGTCTTTCTAACTTAAAAGAGTTGACATACACATGTAGGTCTAACTCTGAAGTCCACACTTGTCCCCATAATCAAAAGAACAGATACTTTCACTGTTCTTTCTAGAAGAATATGTGAGGAGTTACTTGGTAAATGCCTTTAAGAAAGCTCACCAGGAAGGTGACTCATTTCCCTGTCACTGAAGTGCTCTCATCTCATGGCTTCAAGGAATCTACTTTTCTCCATCCTCCAGTCTTGTACCTACCTGTCTTCAGGTTTGTGGATAAAGTAGAAACTCTTAGTAGGGTAAAGCAAATTAATATGCTAAGAATTAGAAATCAATGTGAAATCATGTTCTAAAAAGGAAGCATTTTCTTCCAGCCACTTCTAAAAGGGGCTCAAATATAATGGCAGCTATTTTGCCCAAAATTCATGTGCAACCCTACCATCAAAATACAGTAACTGCTAAAAGGGACATGGACTCTGGAAAATAATTAACTATACAAAGTTTTGCATTGTTTTCGCAGGACAAGCTGTCTGAAATACTTTTAAAAAGAAAGAAAATCTCTAATATAAAGAGAACAAATGTAATGCTTCTGAAAAAACAGTCACATTTCCTTGGACTCATTTATACCACCTGAGACAATTTTAAACTATCAATTTTCAAATTGACGTTTTTACTTATTATTGAAACAATGTTTCACAAATCCTGAAACAACTTCAAGTTTTGTAACATGTCATTAATATGCTTATTAAAGTGAGCTCTACTGTGAAATTGGACCATCTTTTTCTTTTGGGTAAGAACCATAAAAAACAGAAAATATAGTACATAAAGAAAATGCAATCTTACTTAAATTTCATTAGGACCCCAAGGCTAGCTAGCAAAACCTTTTACTGAGAAAAATCATTTCCTTTCTTAAAGAGGAAACTCCTATTTCTGATTTTACATCTCAACTATATATGCTTGTTTCCTCCCTACCTAAATTCTTTGGAAGGTAGTTAACTTCATGACCTTGAACAGGAAACATTGAGGATGGGTCTGGAACATCCTATTATTGCCAATAAGAATACCTGCGAAGATATCAGGATGGTGCCAAAAGGAGCAAGGAGTTTGCTTAAATTAACCCCTGGTGGCTAAATTCTGACAATTTAGCATCAAAATTATATACATTATAATTAATTAAAATTTGTTAAGATTGTAAAAGGCAATAAATTAATCTGACTCGGAATAAAAATGTTAAAATGTAATACACAAATACGTAGGCATAGTAAAATGAGAATTTAGTATTTATATAACTTTATACTTATTGTATGCTTACTTTACATCCATACTGTTATATACATACATATATTTATATGTATTAATATGTATATATCAATATAGATTTCCTTTTCATTCAACACACAGACGTATAAATGTGTCTTTAAGTGTGGGTATATATGTAGTGTGGATGTATGGATATATGATAGACAAGTAGATAGATAGATCTCTTATCTTTCTCAGGTCTTTGCTCAAAAGTCAACTCCAAAAGAGGCCTTCTCTGGCTTCCCATTTTTTTCCTTCACCTTTTTCTCCTTAGCATTCACTCTTACATATTATATATTTTTTAAAAGATACATTTTTTATTGCCTATCTTCCTCAGTATAAATTAGCTCTATAAAGGCAGTGACTTTTGTCTTTTTTGTTCACTACTGTATCGCCATTGCCTAGATTAGAACAAAGCCTGGTACAAAAAGGTGCTTAATACAAAAATGTTAAATGAAATACACATCTTCTTCAGATGCACACACCCAAAGACAAATCTCGAGATGGTCCTCATAACAATCAGATACTAATAAAGCACAGATCTTCAACAATGCTGGAAGATCAGGTCAATATATCACAAGACAGTGGGTCATATAGTTGAAGATAAAATTTGGTCGCGTGTTGTAGCTCATGCCTGTAATCCTAGCTGAAGTAGGAGGACTGCTTGAGTCCAGGAGTTTGAGACCAGTCTAGGTAACACAGTAACGCCTCATCTTTACAAAAAATTAGAGAAAAAAATAGTCAGGTGTGATGGCATGCATCTGGAGTCCCAGCTATTTGGGAGGCTGAAGTAGAATTGCTTGAGCTCAGGAGATTGAGGCTGTGGTGAGCCATGATCATGCCACCACTCCAGCCTGGGTGACAGAGTGAGACCTTCAACTCAGAAACAAAACAAAACAAACAGCAAACACGCTAAAGACCTGAGCATGAAAGTTTTTATCAACATTAAAATGAAGTTTAACTGTATAAACAAAGAATCAACCTGTGGCTTGGGTTTATGTCACTCTGGAGGAAGAAATGAAGTGTCACACTTAAGATTTAAAAAATCAATTAGTGAATAACTCAGACTCTTTCCTGGTCTGAGCCATTATTTCTTTTCCTTAGGTCTGGTAAGTTTATTGTAACCTTGGGAAATTTTCTGAAATAAGTTATTATTCAATACTTAGACATTATTAAAAACAAGTATTCCTATACCGCTGGGAAACAGAAAAAATGAAGAAATGAAGACATGAATTACACTTATTATCTTAGATACAACATAAGTTTGGAAATATTTTATAGTCATTATATTTGTTTTTGTTCAAGGTTTGAAGTACTGAGTCATACCAAATCTGTAGTGTAAGTTGTTTAAACGGAATTTGTCTTAATATTTATAAAAAATAATTTTTAGATTTTATTAGATATAAGTATAAATTGGCTATTTAACAAAGTATGCAAGTAGTAGTCATGTTTCACTCCATGCACATATACAAACCCTTCATTCTTTCCTAATTCATTTGTTCTGATATGTTTTTATAGATATTCTTCAGGTGATGCTTAAGATTCTTACTGGTTCTAACTATTCAGGATGCCCAAGCTTCCATATCACTAAAATTCACTTCCCTGTGTCTATTCAGATAAAACTGAAATATATTGCCCTACACCTTCATCTTCTCAATACTCTGAGAAGAATGAAAATGATTTAGGTATCAGCTGCTTTACCTTTACCATCAGTCAAAAAATAGCGCATTCTTTCTGTCTGCCAGCAATGTCTTTGTCTGATAGCTTTAGTTCCAAAGAAGTTATCCATAAAGTCCTTAAGCCAAGTTTAAAGCTCACCCACAAATACCTCATTTATAATTCTATTTTATTATATTTTGCCACAGAATGTTTACACTAATACTGGAAGATGATGATAAAGTAATTCCCTTAAGATGAAAAGTTACTAATTAAATGGATGGATCCATTATTCTCTTAGCTTTCCATTCTCTCTTTACAGGCCTGTGGTGAGTCACTGCCACAAATGATTTTAATGCCTTAAAGGAAAGTCTGCTAAATAATTTTAGTAGGCAAATTTAAAAATATTTATCCCTACTGTGAAACAGACTGATAAAAACTAAATTGATTTTTATAAAAAATGAAATGTAACAACTATCTTAGCTTTATGAAGGCTGTGTATTCAATTTTCATATACTTGTTACATCATAAGGTTTCTCCTTGGGATAAATAACTATGCCATATAAAAGATTAGGGCTTTCTGGCATGTATAGCAAACGTAAGAGGTGTGAATCAGTACTCCAAACCCAAGAGGCAAAAATCTAATTCAAATTAACTTAAGAAAAAAAAAATTTTACTGGACCACAAAAATGAAAAAGGACAGTATAGATGTCAGGCATGATTGGATCCAGGAAACCAAATAATGTCATCATATTTCATCTCTCATCTCCATTTTCCTATGTATTAGATTTCTCTTTGGGAAGGCTTTCCTCATGGGGTGGCAAAAAGGTTACTGGTGAGTTTGAAATCTTACTTAATCCTTGAAACTTGCAATACCCCCTCAAAATATATTTTTTCTACTACCCATTACAGTACCCCCAGAGGGCTCTATGGTTTACACAGGGCCATTTGCCAATCCCTTATCACTAGGTTGGGGGAAATAATTGGTCAGCCTGTGACCAATCCTTAGGTGTCCCTGATTATCAGTTTCATCGGAATCATACGCATTGAGGGTGGGGTAAGTCAGGCATAGAACAGATAAAAAGTAACAGATGTCTGCCACTGAAGTTATTTCAAATAATGGATATTCATGAACTGAAGTCTTTTCTGTATGTACTACATTCATAGAATGACTAACCAAAAAGAACTCACTAATATTCATTAAGGACCAAGTGGTAACTAAATGTTTTCTTTCCTATACTTCTTAGAGTCAGAGGGTTTCTTTATTATGAATTCTCTGATGTCGTCTAAGGGCCGAGGCACAGCTAAAATTACTCCCACATTCATTACATTTGTAAGGTTTTTCTCCAGCATGAATTCTCTGGTGTAGCCTCAGGGACAAGATCTGATGAAAAGCCTTCCCACATTCATTACATTCATAGGGTTTCTCTCCAGTATGAATTCTCTGATGTTGATTAAGGTATGACCCACAACTGAAGGCCTTCCCACATTTGTTACATTCATAGGGTTTCTCTCCCGCATGACTTCTCTTATGGTGAATTAAAACTAAAGCATCACTAAAGGCTTTCCCACATTTACTGCATTCAAATGGTCTCTCTCCATTATGAATTCTATGATGTCGATTAAGTTGCGAGTCAGTCCTAAAAAATTTCCCACATTTAATGCACTCATAGGGTTTTTCTCCTGTATGGATTCTCTGATGTTGATTCAGGTGTGAGCGATAGCCAAAGGTCTTCCCACATTCACTACATTTGAAGGGTTTTTCTCCTGTGTGAATTCTTTGATGCAGAGTAAGTGCTATGCGTCTGCTGAAGGCTTTTCCACATTGATTACATTCATAGGGTTTCTCTCCAGTGTGAATCCTCTGATGTTGATTAAGGTGTGCACTCTGCCTAAAAGCTTTGTTACATTCCTTACATTCATATGGTTTCTCTCCTGTGTGAATTCTCTGATGTTCAACAAGGAAGGCATAACGACTAAAGGCCTTCCCACATTCATTGCATGCAAAGGGTTTCTCTCCAGTGTGGATCCTCTGATGTTGAGCAAGGTGTGCACTCTGTCTGAAGGCTTTGTTACATTCCTTACATTCATATGGTTTCTCGCCAATATGACTTCTTTGATGTTCACTGAGAAAGAAGTCATGGCTAAAGGATTTTCCACAGTCATTACATGCATATGGTTTTTCTCTACTGCGAATTCTCTGAGGTTGAGTAAAGAACGAGTAACAGCTGAAGGCATCACCACATTCATCATATCCGTGGGGTAATTTTCCAAAATGAGTGGTCTGATGTTGAGTAAGTAATGAGTGGAAGCTTAAGAGATTTGAAAAATCATTATTTTCATAAGATTTCTCACCAGGAGGAATTTCTATATCTTTACTAAAGTGTGTACTCTGGTTGAATTGTTCACATTCATTAACTATCAAAGATTCCTTCTCAGCATGGAGTCTTTTATATTCAATTATGACTGAATTTTGGGGGAAGATTTTATCATAAATATCAAATTTATGTACTTGCTCTATGGTGGGAACTTTCTGTTGTGTTAAAAGTACTGACTTTAGGAGGATGCTTCTCTCAGAATTATTATATTCATTGTTTCTTTTTCCGGTGGAGATTTTCTCAACAGTTGTCATTTCTGTGATGTGCCGCTCCTGATTTCCCTGATGCTGCTCAAATTCACCCCCATGTTTCCAAGTTTCTCTGAAACTGGAGCATTCAAGGCCATGACTTGTTAGGCTTTCTATTTCCATCCCCTGGGATATTTCATCTTCATCAGTGAACCATTTTGGAGATAATTCCTTGATTTCACACCAAGACTCCCAGTCTGAAAAATATCAAGAAAGCAAATGTCTCCGTTGTTCTTTGCTATGAGAAAGAAAACTTATAGAATAAATTGAAGAATTTAACTGCAGGGAAGGAGGGGAGAAAGTATATGTTTCTAACTTCTTCCCAATATGGCTATGCAATATGAACAAAAGACAAAGAATGAAGAAAGCTTATGGGGGAAGTATATGTGTTGGTGATGGGGAGGTGGTGAGGGGGGAAACAGGTAATATGTAGGGCACTGAAAAGCAGACAAAGCTAAATGCTAAAAAGGTTAGAAATTGAGGTTGACTGATTAGATTATAATCACAGTTTCCCTCCAGTTAAAGCCTCCAGTTCATCCTGCACTGGTAGTCACAAGATTGAAAACTCCATGAAAGCAGGAACTGATGTTCACTCCTTTTTCTTTTTCTTCCACTGTTGCATCCAGTGCCTAGGATAATGTCAGTATGTTGTTAAATGAATGAATGCTGCCAGATTGATCTTCTCATAATAACTTTTCCTACTAATGCTGCTCAACAACTTCTAAGATTTTATCAGGGCCCAGATAAAAATTTTCTTTTTTCAGTGTCTAGAAGAAATCCAGAGGTCAGTTTTTCTCATCATCAAGAGAAAAATGATGCCTACAGAGTAGATACTTGATACTTTTAGGAGAGGACATTGGTTGGGGTACGGTGGAAAGAAAAATGTTTTTTAAAAGATGATCTCAAAAAGAGAAATATGAGAAAGTCCTTTTCATGTTACATCACAATAATCAGCCAATATATTCAAATATATAAAACCTATCACTATGTTCCCAGCACCTAGTAGAAGGAGAAAGTCTGAGACAATGTTCTTCTTCCTTTTTTAAACTCTGAGAGCTAAAACTGGTGCATACAATGATTCAACATGACACATAACAAAGGACAAGCTAATATGATATAGATTATTAGTAGTATAAATGTCAGAAAAAAAGAGATCAAAACTCACTAGGTTAGTTAAGGAATAATTCCTAAAGGATATGAGCTTGGTTTTCAAGACTATACTCAGGCCTCCAAAACATTGCAGTAACAGTCATTTTCATGTTTAGATGTAGCTAGGGATTATTTTAGAACTGTGTATGCTAATTAGCATTTGTATATGTTATATGTATATGTTAATATACATATATTAGACTATATATGTATATAGAAGAGTGAGGGAATATATATGTATATGTTAATATACAAATGTATACATATATATGTATATGTTAATGTATATATGTATGTGTTAATTAGCATTTGGGGGTTAATTAGATACAATCTTTCCCATAACAGTTTCCCATCTGTTGAAAAGCTGCCTCCAGACTAGATCAGCTCAAAATTGAAAAGCAAAGAACAGATTATTTATCTGCATCTTTCTTCTTTCCAATAAATCCTCCACCCAAGGAAAGTCCCTGTCCCTATCAATCCCTCCTATGTACAGCCTTGGATTTTCTTTTACCTGGACCCCTATTTAAACCAAGGCCTAAGAGGCTTTGTTCATTCATTGCAGTTGTGACCATACTGTTCATGCTCTCCCTAGAAATAAAAATACTTCTATTGCCTTACTCACTCTTCTGGAACTCCTCTCCTGTATCCATCACCCAGGGCAACTGTATTTCCTCTTACCAAGAATAAAACTTTACCGTAGGCAAATAGCAGGTTTACACAATACCTAATGTAATGCTGAGTAAAGGAAGTCTGATGGTAGAAGACTACAGATATTTTCCAACATGGGGGATTCTGAGGTACCTAGAGCTCCAATTACGTTTTTTTTTTTTTGAGTTGGAGTCTCACTCCATTGCCCAGGCTGGAGTGCAGTGACACACTCACGGTTACCCCAGTGTCGACATGCTGGGCTCAGGTGATCCTTCTGCCTCAGCCTTTCAAGTAGCCAAAACTACAGGCATGTGCTACCACGCCCAGCTAATTTTTCTTGATTTATTGCAGAGATGAGGTTTTGCCAAGTTGCCCAGGTTGTTCTTGAACCCATGGACTCAGGCAATCCCCTCACCTTGGCCTTCCAAAGTGCTGGGATTACAGGCTTGAGCCACTGCACCCGGCCCCAACCACTTTCTTAAAAAACAACAACAACAAAAAGAGGCCAGGTGCTGTGGCTCATCCCTGTAATCCTAGCAATTTGGGAGGCTAAGATGGATAGATTGCTTGAGCCCAGGAGTTCAAGACCAGCCTGAACAACACAGTGAAATCTTGTCTCTACCAAAAAAATTTAAAAATCAGCTGGGCATGGTGGTGTGCACCTGTAGTCCCAGCTACTTGGGATGCTGATATGGCAGAATTGCCTAAGCCCAGGAGGTCAAGGCTGCCATGAGCTGTGATCATTGTGATCATGCCACTGCACTCCAGCCTGGGTGACAAAGTAAGACCCCCGACTCAAACAAACAAACAAGCAAACAAAAAAGCATGGCAGATGAAATCTGTAGGGAAACAAATTCCACATGGGGGAGTAGCCTAGGGAAAGAACAGAGCAGGAAATAAGTATTGTATCTGTGGAAGAAATACTCACTATGATTGGAATAGAGAAATACTTAGAAGTCAATGGTATAATCATGCCATTCAGCAAAACAGGGAAGGGACTCATCTACATTAGTAACTGATTAAGGGGAAATGGAAAATTATGAATTCTGGCAAAGTGGAAGACAGTCAAATGACCATCCATGTGGCAAAATGGAAGCTCAGGCTTTGGGGTAAAGGAATCCTAAGTCTGCATCTAACCTAGCCAGTTATTCTATCTTTTACTCATTAATTTACCTTTTGAGTTTCAGTTTCCTACCAGGCAAAATGAGGTTACCTTGCAAGTATGGTATGAGATTAAGAGATAATATATTTATAACACACCTAGCAATGTCTGGCTCATTATATTCAGTGATATTTATCATAAAATAAAATAAATTAATGTATATTCATTAAGTAATTCTTACACCTACACCACCAGTAGGCTCAGATATTATTAGAACTATGACTGTGAACAGGGATTATGAAATAGGCTAACTGTCAAGTTGCAAGACAAAGACTAAAAAAGGTAAACCTTTTGGAGTCAAAATGTATTCAAGCAAGGTATGAGATATTAGAGATATGTAATTTACAGCAGGTTATAATCTATAACTGAATGGAAGTTAGAAGTCAAAGTATGAGCCGGGCTCGGTGGCTCAGCCTGTAATCCCACGCTTTGGGAGGCTGAGGTGAGTGGATTGCCTGAGCCTGCAGGTTCGAGACCCACCTGGGCAACTTGGCGAGACCTTATCTCTACAATAAATTTTTAAACATTAGCCAGGCGTGGTAGCGCACGCCTGTAGTTCCAGCTACTCGGAAGGCTGAGGCGGAAGGATTGCCGGAGCCCAGCAGGTCGAGGCTGCGGTGGCCAGGAGCGGCCACTGCACTCCAGTCTGAGCAACAGAATGAGACTCCAACTCAAAAAAAAAAAAAAAAGAAGTCAAAGTATGATTAACAA
>CAUYQG010021725.1:0-11755 GCA_963574415.1 Tarsius wallacei
CCAGTCTGGGGAACTTGGCAAGAACTCATTTCTACAATAAATTAAAAAAATTAGCTGGGTGTGGTGGCGCGAGCCTGTACATCCAGCTACTTGGAAGGCTGAGGCGGAAGGATCACCTGAGCCCAGCAGGTCAAGGCTGCAGTGGCCATGAACGTGTAACTGCACTCCAGTCTGGCCCACAGAGTGAGACTCCGACTCAAAAAATAAATAAATAAGTGATAATAATAATAATTAAGCCCTTCCGCATAAATTCAAAGCATATATTACAATCAAAGACAAACTAACTGCCAGGCTCGGTGTCTCAGCCTGTAATCCCGCACCTTGGGAGGCCGAGGTGAGTGGGTTGCCTGAGCCCGCGGGTTCTAGATCCACCTGGGCAACTTGGTGAGACCTCATCTTTACAATAAATCAAAAAAATTAGTGGGCGTGGTAGCACGTGCCTGTAATTCCAGCTACTTGGGAGGCTGAGGCGGAAGGACCGCCGGAGCCCAAAGTGAGACTCCAACTCAAAAAAAAAAAAAAAAAGACAAACTAACCCTTTGCACTCAGTTGTTCACCCTGAGGGGACATCATAAATCTAGCAAACCACTAGGAAACATAAAGAGATTGCTGGTGATTATATAGAACAAACTTGTGCAAGTGCAAATTTTTCAAAAATGTACATTTTCTTAAAGTTTTCCATTCTAACTGCATGAAAAAGCAAGTGAAGAGATGGAATATATACTGAGATATGATCAATCAGTTGAGAAGTTGTTTTCAGGAATCATGAGTGTGTCCATCCACATCATCTTCAAACAGAATGGACAATAAATTACATATTATGAATGTGGGAGGAAGAAATGTGACTGCATTGTCTCTTCGAGTAAAAAAACACCAAGTAGAAGATGTCAAACAAATTACCATTACACAAGTATATCAAAGAACCTGCAACTGCATGTCAGTGTTTCATGTTACCACACATTAGAAACATATATAAAATTTTGATATTTTGGGGTCATAAATAAGTTCCTGAATGCCCCAGATTCCATAGTAAGACAAATATCATTACAATAAAATAATTGGTTCCAATGCTACACTATTTAATATGAAGTGATTCATTTTTCACTCTTTTTTTTTTTTGAGTTGGAGTCTCACTCTGTCACCCAGGCTGGAGTGCAACATCACTCGCGACCACTGTAGCCTTGACCTGCTGGGTTCAGGTGATCTTTCCACCTCAGCCTTCCAAGTAGCTGGCGTTTTTCACTATTTCATAAAAAAAGTGCAGTTGAGTTGCTGGTAGGTGTCTCCAAGTGCAAAGGGTTAAGTCTTTAATTCAATTCCCTTATCGTACCATCTTAGAAATTCATACAACCTGGGCATAAAAAAAGAATTTAACAAAAAGCAAAACACACAAGATAGACCGATGAGTCTCAAGAAGAGGCAGGACCCTACCTATTTCTTTCTCACTTTCAAAAGCTGTCATGGGCCGAATATCCTCATTTACTTCATGTTCTTCAAAGACCATTTCTGGCTCAGTTATATACTTAGCAGTGGGAGAAGATGCCATTTTCTTTCCCTTATGAGAGCCAACATGTGTTCGGACTTCGTTCCTTCTGCTTGGAAATATCTCGATGTATCTATGGTCACAGCAAAACGGAACAGGTACACATGGTACAAAGTAACTTTTTATTGAATTCATTTAAAATAAATATGTGTACACTATATTTCTGACAGCTGACAATACACAGGTGTCAAAAAATAGGTCAGGGAAAGTCATCAATGAACACAAACATCAGCTCATGAAAAAGTCCTCTCAACAGAGTCGATCACCAATTCAGACTTTTTGCTCCAAGGTAACCATTTCCTTCATATACATTTTAACAATATGTTCTACCCTGTTTTGCGTCATGAGAACAACTATGCTAAGACTATACACAGAAAATAATCTGGTACGAAGGCTTTTTTATTTTAAACAATTGGTTAGCAACCATCTGAAGCCCTGCAATTCAATTCTGTGAAAATCAACTGTATAAGATATTAAAAGTCACAGTACAAAAATAGCTAACCTCCCCAGAACTTCACCAAGAGGCTAATGTGAAGTTACGAACTAAATGTCAATTGACTTGCTATCATAGTGGCAGGGGGACTATCTATTAAATCCAAGTATCTGGAACCAGTTTTCTTTTTCTCAACACAGCTTTTCCAAACTTGGTTATTAAATGTGAGTTGTATTTACAGACATACTGTACTATACTTTTTTTTTTTTTTTGAATTGGAGTCTCACTCTGCTGCCCAGGCTGGAGTGTAGTGGCACGCTCACAGCCACCAGAGCCTCAACCTGCTGGGCTCAGGCCATCCTTCTGCCTCAATCTTCCAAGTAGCTGAACTACAAGCACACACCACCACACCTGGCTTATTTTTTGATTTATTGTAGAGATGAGGTCTCACCAAGTTGTCCAAGTTGTGTACTGTACTTCTTAAAAAAGACCTCTGAACCACTTCTACAAATAGATCCTGAAAATACACTAGCTTTGGAATGTGTGCTTGTTTTTTTAACATCAAATTAAAAGGCCAGAAAGTTTAGCTGGGCATGGTGGCGTGTGCCTGTAGTTCCAGCAACTTGGAAGGCTGAGGTGGAAGGATCGCCTCAGTCCAGCCGGTCGAGGATGCAGTGTCTGAGAGCGTGCCATGCCCTCCAGTCTGGGTAACAGAGTGACTCCAACACAAAAAACAAAACAAAACAAAAACAAAAAAGGCCAGAAAGCAGCAAACCAGTAGTTTAAATGTGGTATTTTTCACTAAACCTCCAAAATTGAAGTTAAAACACAAATGAAGTCACTCATCATTATGTACATCTTGATGTGATGCGAGCATGAGACACTATACAAGAAAAATAGCCCAATTTTTTCAAAACAGGGAGAGGCTGGGCACGGTGGTTCAAGCCTGTAATCCCAGCACTTTGGGAGGCCGAGGTGAGAGGATTGCCTGAGCCCAGGGGTATGAGGCCAGCCTGGGCAACCTGGGGAGACCTCATCTCTACAATAAATCAAAAAGTCAGCTGGGCACGGTGGCATGTGCCTGTAGTTCCAGCTACTTAGAAGACTGAGGCGGAAGGATCCCCTGAGCCCAGGAGGTCGAGGCTGTGGTGACCAGGAGTGTGCCATTGCACTCCAGCCTGGGCGACAGAGTGACTCCAACTCAAAAAAAAAGCAAAGAAAAGAAAAAAGGAGGGAGAGAGTGGGGACAAGGGGGGGGGATTTGCTCTAGTTTAAGAAAATTAGAGACATAATAATCAAATGTGATGTATGAACCCTGTCTGTATTTTGTTCAAACAAACCAACTATAAAAATTTATTTTTAGCTGGGCGTAGTGGCTCACGCCTAATCCAGCACTTTGGAAAACTGAGGGGAGAGGATTGCCTGAGACCAGCCTGGGCAACATGGTGATACCTCATCTCCATAATAAATCAAAAAATTATCTCTGGGTGTGGTGGCACACGCCTGTGCTTCCAGCTACTTGGAAAGCTGAGGCGGAAGGATCGCCTGAGTCCAGCAAGTCGAGGGTGCAGTGGCGATAAGCGTGCCACTGCACTCCAGCCTGGATGACAGTGAGACTCCTACTCAAAAACAAAAATAAATTAAAAAATAAAAATGTATTTTTGGTATGAAAAAAGATATCTGCACACTCATGTTTACTGTAGCACTATTCACAATAGCAAAAACAGGGAACCAACCGTACTGCCCATCGAAAGTGGACTAGATAAAAAGCGGTATATCTATATAATGGAATATTACACAGTCATAAAGGACAAAATTATGGACCTTGCAGCAACTTAAATGGATTTAAAGTCTATCATACTCAGTGATCTATCACAGGAACAAAGAAGTGAGTACCACATGTTCTCACTCATAAGCAGACCATGAGCATTTATCATAATACTGTGAAAGGGATTGGCCCCAGCACTTTGGGAGGCCAAGGTGAGAGGATTGCCTGAGCCCATGAGTTCGAGACCAGCCTGGGCAACTTGGTGAGACCTCGTCTCTACAATAAATCAAAAAATTAGCTGGGCATGGCGGCACATGCCTCCAGCTGCTTGGAATGCTGAGGCAGAAAGATTGAGGCTGCGGTGGCCAGTGGTGGCTGGCCAGGAGAGTGCCACTGCCCTCCAGCCTGGGCACACCTGTAGTTCCAGCTACTTGGAAGACTGAGGCGGAAGAATTGCCTAAGCCCAGCAAGGTCAAGGCTGTGGCGGCTGTGAGAATGACACTGCACTCCTCCAGCCTGGTGACAGAGTGAGACTCTACAATTAACCAGGCATGGTAGCACACGCCTGTGGTTCCAGCTACTTGGAAGGCTAAAGTGGAAGGATCACCTGAGCCCAGCAGGTCAAGGCTGCGGTGGCCGTAAGCATGCCACTGCTCTGCAGCCTGGGCAACAAAGTACAGAGTGAGACTCCAACTCAAAATATAAAATTAAACTTAAAAAAAAGTATATATATATGTATTTGGTATGACTGGGAAAATGTATTATGAATTGTTATGAGATAATAAATGTTTGCTAGTTATTATGATTACATAAGAAAATGTCTTTTTGGGCCATTGCCTTGTTAAGCTATTGTGTGGCTATGTGCTCTCTCTGAGCTATGGCCAGGCTGTTTCCTGGCTTTAGCCCCCTCCCCTGCCTTGGGGAGATAGATCAATCAATCAATCAATCAATTTCTCTCTCTCTCTCTCTCTCTCCCTCTCTCTCTGGCTATTTCCTGGCTTTAGCCCCCTCCCCTGCCTTCTTGTGGAGATAAATCTCTCTCTCTCTAATTCAGGTTTTAAATAAACAATATTTTCTAATCTAAAAAAAAAAAGAAAACGTCTTTTTATTAAAGATGCATACCAGCCGGGCTCGGTGGCTCAGCCTGTAATCCCGCGCCTTGGGAGGCTGAGGTGAGTGGATTGCCTGAGCCCGCAGGTTCGCGACCCGCCTGGGCAGGCGAAACCTCATCTCTACAATAAATAAAAAAAAAAATTAGCCAGGCGTGGTAGCGCACGCCTGTAGTTCCGGCTACTCAGAAGGCTGAGGTGGAAGGATCACCGGAGCCCAGCAGGTTGAGGCTGCAGTGGCCGGAAGCGGCCACTGCACTCCAGTCTGGACGACATAGTGAGACGCCAACTCAAAAAAAAAAAAAAAAAAGATGCATACTGAAGAAACAAATGAACCAAGTACAGTGAATGTTAGAAATGTGTTCACCTAAGCGATAGCTGATGGTTCACCATACTACCTCCTCCTCTACTTATTCTGAGTTTGGATGACTTTACGGTCATATCACAGCACATCTGTCGAAATGACTTGATGTGGGATACTTCTGCATCATTGGTACCTGCTTTACTCACCGGTTACCAATTTCCTCCCTGTGTTTCAATAGGGCTTGGTTGGCCATTTCTGGTTCTTCAAATTGCACATAGGCTTCCCCAGTTTTTCTTCTCCCTCTGTAGTCCATCACAAAAGTAATGTCAACTATATTCAGTCCTAAGACACCAAAAAATTACTACAAATTAGGGCTAACGGGAGTTTTTTTATTCTTAGAATTAACACAATCATTCACATACTAGTAAAATTTTTATGCTGTTTTGCCAGTCCCAAAACTGAATGCATGCTTACTGGGGAGAAATTTATTACCCAGCCAAAAGTTCATAGCACCTATACACCTATACTTCCAGAACGTTTAGGGTTCAAGCAGCCCACTTAAAACACACAACTCTCTCCACCACTTGTTTCTTGCCACTTCTTATATATTAGGAGGCAACAGAGATCTAGTTTAACATCACTACTAATGGTGTATATTGTACGGCCAAGAATTAGATAATTCTTTTAAATTACATAAATTGTTAACTGTCTCAAATAAAGCCACTATTATGAGAAGATATTTTATTAGTATAACAAGCCCTCATGAAATTATTTTGAAATCTGACATGTCCCCAAAGATCTGTCTGACAAAGCAAAACACACACAAAACAATCTATAAATATTAGAAAGTCAAGTGAAGAGCTCTCCCCGAAAGAACATAATATAACTGTGTGTTGTTACCTAAGAAAAGGATCATCTCTAACTTTTTATTGAATTCAGGAGACAATGGGAGGATATCGTGAAAAAGACATGAGGCCCCAAACACGATATAACCGCAAAGTACCTGCAAAGAAGTCCACAATGTCTTTCTCATTGCAACTGTAAGGAAGTCCTCGCAAACGAACCACTCCGTCATTGACCACAGGTGAAGATTTGACCTGCAAGCTCTTCATTAAGGCATCCACATCTTCATTGTTTATCTCATATACTGTCAAGAAAAAACAAAAAGGGGGGTGAAAATTTGAATAACAAAGGAAGATACTTTTTCTCTTTTTTTTTGTTATTTTGTTTGGATTAAAAAGAAACAACAGAAATTTCTTTTCTCATTCTCATGGTTCTAGAGGCTAAGCCCAAAACCCTGACATGACAGAGCTGGGTTCTCCTGAGGTCCCTCTGTAGCTTACAGAGGGCTAGCTTTCACTGTGTCCTTACCTGGCCTTTCCTTTCTAGCTCTTCATCTCCTAGTAAGGACTAATTCTTACACTGGATTAGGACCCCACCTTTATGATCTCGTTTACTCCCATTACCTCAAGGGACCTAACTCCAGAGGACCGGGCCCAGGTCAAATATATTATCTAATCTAAAAGATCTTAAAAACAAACTCCAAGAGAAACATATGAAGAAAAAAAAAAAAAATCAAGCCAGGCACAGTGGCTCATAATCCAGCACTTTGGGAAGCAGAGGCACGAGGACTGCCTGAATCCAGGGGTTTGAGACAAGCCTGGGCAACTTGGTGAGACCTCCTCTCTACAGTAAGTCAAAAAATTAGCCAGGCATGGTGGTGCACACCTGTAGTTCCAGCTACTTTTAAGGCTGAGATGGAAGGATCAACTGAGCCCAGCAGGTGGAGGCTGCAGTGGCCGTAAGCGTGCCACTGCACTCCAGCCTGGGCAACAGAGTGAAACTCCAACTCAGAAAAAAAAATCAAATACATTACCATTTGGTGAATGAGTTATCTAAGAATTCAAAAACTAACAATTTTAATCTTGATGGACTCCTCTCAAGAAAATGACAAATCACATTTACTGAATATTTACTATATGCCAGGCATAATTCATTTAATTCTCAAGACTTGTAAGTTAAGCTTTGTCAGCATCCTCATTTTACAGATAAGAAACTGAGTTTATATCTTTGTGCTTTCTCTTCACAAGCTAAAAAAGAATGCATTTATAAGATCTAACTACTTCACTGCCATTAAGGATCAAATAAAACCCGCCTTGAAAGTATAAAAATCTAACACAGTGATCTCAAACAGCCAGCAACTACCCTCACATACCTTCCACATAGCGCTGACCCATGTACATGCGGTGCTTCTCTAAGGCTTTCTGCACATCCCGCTCTGACTCCATCTCAACCAAGGCATCACCCCTTCGTTTCCCATCTCTATTTAAGAGGAAATGTATTCCATTCTCACCATTGCGGATTCTGCAGTCTGAAAGAATATGAGCAGGATCAATTAAAAACAGAAATAAAACGTCCAGTTTCGTTACACAGGTCACTAGAACGCCCTTTGCCAACAACGCAGGAAACAAAACGAGCGTCATGATCCTCGGACAAACCACATCACTGAAGCCATCCAAATGCCAATGAGCTGGGCATGGTGGCTCATGTCTGTAATCCCAGCACTTTAGGAGGCAGAGGCGAAAGGACTGACTGAGCTCAGGGGTTCAAGACCAGCCCGGGCAACTTGGTAAGACCTCACCTCTACAATAAACCAAAAAAATTAGCTGGATGTGGTGGCGTACACCTGTAGTCCCAGCTACTTGGAAGGCTGAGACAGAAGAATCACCTGAACCCAGCACGTCAAGGCTGTGGTGGCCATGAGCAATGCCACTGCACTCCAGCCTGGGTGATAGAGTGAGACCCTGACTTAAAACAACAATAAAAAAACGCCAATAAGGTTGTAGTCTCTAAAATGTGCCACATAGGCTGGGCATGGTGCCTCATGCCTGTAATCCCAGCACGTTGGGAGGCTGAGGGCTGAGGAAGAAGCATTATTTGAGCCCAGGAGTTTTGAGACCAGCCTAGGCAACATAGCAAGAACATACAGCTACAAAAAAAAACAAAAACTTAGCCAGGCGTGGTGGTACACATCTGTAGTCCCAGCTACTCGGGAGGCTGAGTCTGGAGGATTGTGAGAACTCAGGCATTTGAGGCTGCAGTGAGCTGTGATCATACACAGTACTTCAGCCTGGGAGACAGAAACCCTGACTTAAAAATACAAATAAATAAAGTTCCAAGTAGAAAAGACAAGCAAACCTTGGCACATAAGTTTATGATCTCCTTTTTGACCATTAAGTGGCAAATCAGGGTAGGTCCAACACAAAATGAATTACGCCCATTCCAATGTTTCCACAATCAGTTTCAAATCACTTAAGAAGATTAAATATAGTTAAGTTTACATATCAATTTATAAACCTAACTATTTTCTTTAAAACCATATCCACAGGACTCTAAAGTAGCTCCCGTAAGAGTAATTTTGCTATTACAGGCCATTGCCCTGCTAGAGTCTGTTGTGTTGTCATGCTTCCTGGCTTTGGCCCCCTCCCCCACCTTGGGGAGGTGAATCTTCTCTTTCTCGTTTTCTCTCTAATTTACTTTTTAAATAAACTATATTTTAAAATTTTTTTTAAAAAAGAGTAATTTTGCTATCATAACTTAACTTTCTCTCTTTTTATTACCAAGGAAAGACATCTCCATACTTCATATCAAAGGAGTAAGTCAACTATGTGGCAAATGGCTTTAAAAAATGTCTGGCCCACACAATGCTATAAACATTAAGGCAGTTCAGCTATATCCTTTTACAACATTTTAAGGTGGTATCTTCTAAAGTCTCTTAAAAGGAAAATTAGAAATCATAGGTACAGAAACAAAAAAACAAAAATTTCCCCAATTGATAAGCCTTCCAAACATATTACAGGAATTTTATCCCTTGATACTAAGTGACCATGCATTCTAAATGTATGTATTACATAAAGAGGTGCTCTTAATCCTGTACTTTCAACTAACTGGTGTGGCTTTTTGATTTGTACACCTTAAAACTGCAAAGAAAACTGGTTTCACGGCATGTAGTTTTATTTCTCTTTCTTTAAAAAAAATTTCATTTTGAAGATGAGGGGTACAATTCAGGATTAGGTATACAAATGTTTATTAGGCAGGCACCCTTGTAGATGAGGGCATATAGCTTTAACATTAGATACTTTTTTTGCATTCAGTATTTAAATCTGGTACAGGCCAGGTGCGGTGGCTCATGCCTATAATCCCAGCACTTTGGGAGGCCGAGATGAGAGGATGCCTGAGTCCGCGAGTTCGAGATCATCCCAGGATACATGGTGAGACCTTGTCTCTAAAATAAATCAAAAAATAAGCTGGGCGTGGTAGTGCGCGCCTGTAGTTCTGGCTACTTGGAAGGCTGAGGCGGAAGGATCGCCTGAGCCCAGTAGGTCGAGGCCACAGTGGCCATGAGCGTGCCACTGCACTCCAACCTGGGCGACAGAGTGAGACTCCAACTCAAGAAAATATAAAAAAAAAAATTCTGGTACATACCACAAACAGTACACATGGAATCACCTGATACAAACATGGAACCAGCCAGAATCAGAAAATTCCCAACCATCAAAGAGGAAGTCTACAGGAAGTCTTACTTGGACTTTGTGGGACTCCCTTTTTACTCAGACAAAACTACCTATTTAAAACAAATATAAAATATACCTGAGAAAAAGTTAAGCACATCTTCTATAGTGCACGACCAGGGCAATCCTTGAGCTCGAATGAGATAAACATCATCCACTTCTTCTCCTAACTTGGATGGGGCCAATTCATACTCAGGAAGTGGTGGAAGATCTTCCAGGTAGGTAGTTTTGGACTCCTTCCAAGAGAAATGAACAAATGTAAAAATATTTGACAACTTACTTGGAAAATGCTTATTTCTACAAACTAAAAATCAGAGATGGTAATACTATTTCAGAGATGTTAATACTATTTCAGCAGCCATCCCAAAGCAGTAAGCAAGTATACCTTAATGGTTTGGCAGGACACAACCTTTACTCAGGGCTTATTTTTAAATTCAGCAGCTCCTAGTTATACCTAACAATAGTGTTTTAGTTAAAAGGCAAAACAAGATGGTCCCACGAGTTGACTGCCCTCTACACACAATACACCATATCAGACCCTCATCTCAAAGAACTTACTATCTAGAATAAGACAAGCACACCAGACCAGATGCTTTAGGTGCTATAATTAAGACACTAATTACTGTAGGAATTCAAAACAGAGCAGTAATAGAAGACGAATCAGGATGGGGTATTTTATCCTTCATGGAAAGATAACATTCTGACAGGGATATCTAAAAGACAGGGCATTCCAGTTTGAAGGTGAGGGAAAGAAGCAACAAGAACAACAGACAATGTGAAAAACAGCAAATAATCACGTGTCTACATTGTGGGGTACAATTAGGAGCCAAAGATGAGCTGGCAAAAGGAACCTGGTACTGCAGAGCAGAAGGCCTCAAGTGCTGGGCTCAATGTATGTCCTTCACTTGCTAGGCAGAGGGAAGTTAATAAAAGACACTGAGCGCTGGGTAAATCAACAAGACAGCAGGATGCCTTGGAAAGATTAACGTGTCAGCTGGTACAGCAGACCAACTGATCAAGAGAAGATCGTAAAGGGCAACAGCAGCAATGTGACACTAAAGAACTCTATTTTATAAGACTAAGCAAAAACTGGACTTTACTAAGACTCTAACAAGCACTATAACCATAACCTAGGAAGACAATTCCGGCTTGAAGACATGCACTCTACTGGATTAAGGACAAAGATACCTTTGTAACAGCCATCGTTTTCATTAAGACTTCTGTTCAATTTTAAGGAATCGATGATACATGTAAGCACAGTGTCAAACGTAGTAGATACTCAACAAAAACCGTATCATTTTAATTAATTTCACAGAGAAAAATGAGAGAGCGGCCAGCTCACAAAGGCTTATTAGAGATAGTTTGGTGGTTGGGGTTTCTTTTGAGGTGACTTTCCCCATCTCCCCAGAATTCCATAAGCCTCCCGCAAGCTCTTAGAGAAAAAGGAGCAGCAGAAAGTATTGGGCCAAGATTCAAATCAATTAGCTCAGCCACTGGCAGACAGCAGCCATGCCGACGAGCCTCCCGTTATTTCCCTAAGTTCAAGGAGAAGCACAAATGGCTATAACTACGACCCAGGGCATCAGAGGCTGGGAAACGGTGTGCAGACACTTTCCAGATGCCACGTAACAAGCAGGAGAGAAAGCTTCACCTACTAGGCACAAAATATTTGCAATCGGAGTTCTTCAAGCACACACTGACTTCTTCAAAAGAAAGGAAAACACTGTTGGTCCGTTCCTGGAACCCCAAGTTGTGGCCTCAACCCTCCAGGCCCCGTTCCCTCCACCTCCTCCACCCATCTCAGCCGCACACTGTTTAGTCGACGACGACCTGCAAACCTAGAGGGCATTCCGAGTTAAGGAGAGAGGTGCAGAGGTGACCTTCCACGAGCCGGGCCAGCCCGCCTTGCCCCGGGACTGGGCCCCCCAGCTGGGTGCGTGAGCCCTCCCCGTCCGCGGCCCTCGCCGACGAGGCTGCACGGGAGCTCCCCCGTCCGCGGGCCTGGCCTCCCAACTTCACGGCCCGCG
>CAUYQG010021726.1:0-14401 GCA_963574415.1 Tarsius wallacei
CACAGTTGCAAGAACATGGAACCAACTGTGCTGCCCATCGAAAAAGGACTGGATTAAAAAAATATGGTGCATATACACGATGGAATATGACGCAGCCATAAAGAAGAACAAAATCATGAACTTCACAGCAACCTGGATGGAATTAGAGCTTATAGTACTGAGTGACCTCTCACAGAAATAAAGAACTGAGTATCACATGTTCTCACTCATAAGCAGTCCTTGAACAACTCCCATATTACTAAAAGAAAAGGATTGAAAGTAGCGGGAAACTGCGGGGGTGGGGAGATGGGATTGACAGTAGTCGATATCTGCCTGGGGAAGGGGGAGCACACCTCATCAATAAGGGTACCTACACAATAAATATTTGTATACCTAACCCTGAATTGTACCCCACAATTTTAAAACAAAAACTAAAAGAGAAAAAAAATGTGTCTCTAACTTAGGTATGTTATGTGAAATATGAGTTTTACTATCTTACAATGAATTGTGGGGTTTTTTGCAATTGTGTGTATGCAGTATGAAATATGTCTGTGTTGCACGTTCCCTGAGAACATTTCATCCAGAGTGCATATGTGAATAAAGTAGTTTTGTCAATGTTTCACGTTGTATGAAAGGTGTCTGTACTTTGGACATGTAGTGTAATGTGTGGTGTCCTATTTTATGTTGTTTGCAGATTGTTTTGCAACTATGAACTTACTGCATGAGAAGTGTCCCTAGTGTTCACGTTCCAGAAGATAATTTCATACTGGATATTTTTGTATAATCTCTTTGGTCACTATTTCACTTTCTGTAAAATGTGTCTCTAACTTGGTTATGTTATGTGAAATATGTGTTTTACTGTCTTACAATGAATTCTGGGGTTTTTGCAACTGGGTGCATGCAGTATGAGGTATGTCTGTCTGTGTTGTACCTTCCTTGGGATTATTTAACACTTGTGCATTTGCGAATGAAGTAGTTTTGTCACTGTTTCACAATGTATGAAAGGTGTCTGTAACTTGAGACAGGTAGTGTGAAATGTGTGTTTACCTATATTGTGTTGTTTTCAGGTTTTTTCACAACTAGTTGCATACTGTATGAGATATATTCCTCTGTGTTGCCTGTTGAATGATATAATTTCATACTGGGTATTTTTGTATGACCTCATTCTGTCACCTAGCACGTTGTGTAAAATGTGTCTCTAACTTGGGCATCTTATGTGAAATATGTGTTTTACTGTCTTACAGTAAATTCTGGGTTTTTCACAACTGGGTGTATGCAGTATTAAATATGTCTTTCTGTGTTGCATCTTCCATGAGATCATCTCATACAGGTGCATTTATGAATGAAGTAGTTTTGTCCCTGTTTCACATTGTATGAAAGGTGTCTGTAATTGGAACATGTAGTGTAATGTGTGTTTAACTATTTTATGTTGTTTCCAGGTGTTTTTGCAACTATAAACTTACTGTATGAGAAATGTCCCTAGTGCTGCATGTTCCCGGAGATAATTTCATACTAGGTATTTTTGTATGACCTCTTTCTGTCACTGTTGCATGTTGTATAAAATTGTCTCCAACTTGGTTATGTTATGTGAAATATGTATTTTGTTGTTTTGCAATAAATTCTGGGGTTTTTGCAACTGGGTGCACACAGTATATGTCTCTCTGTGTTGCACGTTACTTGAGATCACTTACTGCTGTGTGCATTTGTGAATGAACTAGTTTTGTCACTGCTTCATGTTGTTTGAAAGGTGTCTGTAACTTGGGACTTGTAGTGTGATAGTGTGTTTATCTGTTTTATGTTTTTCACAACTGGGCGCATACTGTATGAGAATTGTCCCTCTGTGTTGCATATTCCATGTGATAATTTCATACAGGGTATTATTGTATGACCTCTTTCTGTCACTGTTGCATGTTGTGTAAAATTTGTCCTTAACTTTGTTATGTGTGTGAAATATGTTTTTCACTATCTTACAATTAATTCTGGGGTTTTAGCAACAAGGTGTATGCAATAGGAAATATGTCTGGGTTGCCCCTTCCATGAAATCATTTCATGCTAGGTGCACTTTTGAACTAAGTAATTTTTCCCTATTTCACGTCATGTGAAAGGTGTCTCTATCATAGACATGTAGTGTGAAATGTATGTTTACCTATTTTATGTTGTTTACAGGTTTTTTCACAACTGGGTGCGTACTGTATAAGAAGTGTCTCTCGGTGTTGGAAAGATGGCAGCTGAGCCAGACTATGTGAGTCCCAGTGAGTAAGTGAGTGCATGGAAAATTTTGTTTATGTGTTGGTTAGTAAGTGGGCTTGTGAGTAGCTGACTGAGAGCTCATGAGCAAGCAGCCAGGGCTCTCCTGGTGCAGTAGCTGTTGCTGCAGCTTCTCGGCTTGCACCCTAGCGATTCCTGGGTTGCAGAAGCCAAACAACAGTTTTTAATTCAACAAAACCCCTCCTGGAAATAAGATGATGGGAGAGACTAAGTGGGGGCTCATGAGCAAGTGACCAGGGTCCTCTTTGTGTAGCAGCTGGTGCTGCAGCTACTCTGCTTGGTCCTAGTACTTCCTGGGTTTCAGAAACCAAGTGCCATTTTTTTTAACTGACAAAAGTTTTCCTGCAAAGAAGTGGTGGAGAGAGACTACTGGCTCCAGGCTCTGCCTCACCACTGCAACGCCTGGCTGGACACTGGCAGCAAGGGCTGCGGAGGGAGCCCAGAGGCAGAGTCCCACCAGGGAAGATGAAAGAGGCATCCTGCCTCCATCTTGAGAATGGGGCAGGAAAGTGCTCTGACTTACTCACCAGGGAGCAACAGACCCAGTCTCTGTGACCGGTGGATCAACTACTCAGGGTTGGTCATGATCCAGAGGGAATATCCGGAAAGCACAAACTTTGGAGGGACAGAACAAGTGCTGAGTCTCAGGCGCCCCCTGATTCAGCCCCTGGACAAAGGCTGTAGCCAGAAAAGGATGAGGAAGACCTCCAAAGAGATCACTGGTGAGTCTGGGGCTGACCCAATCCCTCTCCTCCCCAGCAATCCTCTGCACATCAGACCCACGTGTCTGGGGCACAACTGAGAGGGATGAATCCAGGCAGAGCCTGAACGTCAGCCTCAATAGAACTCCATTCCAGGATAGGCCTGGCTGGGGTGACCCCTGCAAGTACATACCTAGGGAAGACACAATTCTGCACCTTCCCACCAAAGGGGTTGATAAGTGAAATATGGGTTTTACTGTCTTACGATGAATTCTGGGGCTTTGCAATTGGGTGCATGCAGTATGAGAAGTGTCTCTCTGTGTTTCATGTACCATGAGATCTTTTCATGCTGGGTGCATTAGTGAATGAAGTAGTTTTGTCACTGCTTCACGTTGTATGAAAGGTGTCTTTAACTTGGGACATGTAGTGTGAAATGTATGTTTAATTATTTTATGTTGCTTGCAGGTGTTATTGTAACTGCTGCATGCAGTCTGAGACGTGTCCCTCTGTGTTGAATAAGCCATGAGATCACTTCATGCTGGGTATTTTTGTATGACCCCTTTCTGTCACTGATGCATGTTGTTTAAAATGTGTCTCTAAATTAGGTATGTTATGTGAAATATGAGTGTTACCGTCTTACCATAAATTCTGTGGTTTTTCAACTGGGTGCTTGCAGTATGAGAAGTGCCCCTCTGTGTTGCACATTCCATGAACTCATTTCATGCTGGGTGCATTTGCAAATGAATTAGTTTTGTCACTGTTTCACATTGATAAAAAATGTCTGTAACTTGGGACATGAAATATGTGATATGTGTTTTACTGTCTCACAATAAATTCTGGGATTTTCGCAACTGGGTTCATACTGTATGAGATATTTCTCTCTGCATTGCATGTTCCATGAGATCATTTTATGCTGAATGCATTTGCAAATGAAGTAGTTTGTCAATGTTTCACGTTGTATGAAAGATGTCTGTAACATGGGACATATAGTGTGAAATGTGTTTATGTATTTTATGTTGTTTGCAGGTGTTTTTGCAACTGAGTGCATAGTGTATGTCAAGTGTCCCTCTGTGTTGCACGTTTTTGAGATCATACCATACTGAGTATTTTTAATGACCTCTGTCAGTATTGCATGTTGTATGAAAGGTGTCTGCAACTGGGGACATGTAGTGTGTAATGTGTGTTTTACTGTCTTACAAAGAATTCTTGGATTTTCACAATTGGGTTCATACTGTATGAGTTATGTCTCTCTGTGTAACACATCCCATAAGATCATTTTATGCTAGGTGCATTTGCAAATGAAGTAATTTTATCACTGTTTCATGTTGCTGGCTGGTGTTTTCACAACTGGGTGCATAGTGTGTGACAAGTGTCCTTCTGTGTTGCACGTTTTTGAAATCATATCATATTGTGTATATTTGTAGGACCTCTTTCTGTCAGTGTTGCACGTTGTATAAAAGGTGTCTGTAACGGGAAATGTGTGTTTACCTATTTTATGTTATTTGCAGGTATTTTCACAACTGGCTGCATATTGTATAATAAGTGTCCCTCTGTGTTGCACATTGAATAAGATCATTTCATGCTGGGAATTTTTGCATGACCTCTTTCTGTCACTGTTGCATGTTGTGTAAAATGAGTTTCTGATTGATTGTGTTATGTGAAATATGTGTTTTACTGTCTTACAATGAATTCTGGGTTTTTCACATCTATATGCATGGTGCATTTGCAAATGAAGTAGTTTTGTCACTGTTTCGTGTGGTATGAAAGCTGTGAGTAACTTAGGACATGTAGCATAATGTGTGTTTACTTATTTTATGTTGTTTGCAGGTGTTTTTGCAACAGAGAACTTTTTGTATAAGAAGTCTCCCGAGCGTTGCACATTCCAGGAATTAATTTCATGCTGGGTGCTTTTGCATGACCTTTTACTGTCACTGTTGCACATTGTGTAAAATGTGTCTCTAACTTTGGTATGTTATGTGAAACATGTTTTACTGATTTACAGTGAATTCTGGGTTTTTGCAACTGGGTGTATGCAGTATGAATTTTGCCTATCTGTGTTGCACATTTCATGAGATCATTTCATGCAGGGTGCATTTGTAAATGGGGTAGTTTTTTACTGTTTCACGTTGTATGAGAAGTGTCTGAAAATTGGGACATGTAATGTAATATGTATTTACCTATTTATGTTGCTTGCAGGTGTTTTCACAACTGGGTGCTTAATGTAAGAGAAGTATCGCTCTGTTTTGCACATTCTATGAGATAATTTCATACTGGTGATTTTTATTGACCTCTTTCTGTCACTGTTGCACATTGTCTAAAATGTGTCTCTTACTTGGGTATGTGATGTGAAATATGCGTTTCTCTATCTTACAATGAATTCTGAAGTTTTTGCATCTAGGTACATACAGTATGAGATATGTCCCTGTTGGTTGCAAGTTCCATAAGGTCATTTCATGCTGGGTGCATCTGCGAATGAGGAAGTTTTGTCACTGTTTCATATTGTATGAAGGGAGTCTGTAACTTGGGACATGCAGTGTAAAATGTGTGTTTTCCTATTTTATGTTATTTGCAGGTGTTTATGCAACTGAGTGCATATTATATAATGTGTCCCTCAGTGTTGCACTTTGAATGAGATCATTTCATGCTGGGAATTTTGCATGACCTCTCTCTGTCACTGTTGCACTTTGTGTAAAATGAGTTTCTGATTGATTATGCCATGTGCTATACGTGTTTTACTGTCTTACAATGAATTCTGGGGTATTCGCAACTGGGTTCATAGTGTATGAGAAGTGTCCCTCTGTATTGCACGTTCCATTAGATCATTTCATGCTAGGTGCATTTGCTAATGAAATAGTTTTGTCACTGTTTCACGTTGTATGAATGGTGTCTGTACCTTGGGACATGTAGTTTGAAATGTTTGTTTAACTATCTTATGTTGTTTGCAGTTTTTTTGCAACTGGGTGCATGCTATGTGGGAAGTGTCCCTCTGTGTTGCATGGTGAATAAAATAATTTCATACTGGGTATTTTTGTTTAACCTTTCTGTCACTATTACACGTTGTGTAACATATGTCTCTAACTTGGATTTTCTTAATGTGAGATATACTTTTTACTGTCTTACAATGAATTCTGGGGTTTTTGCAACTGGGTGCATGAAGTATGAGAAGTGTCTCTCTGTGTTGTGCATACCATGAGATCATTTCATGCTGAATGCCTTAGTGAATGAAGTAGTTTTGTCACTGTTTAACATTGTATGAAAGGTATCTGTATCTTGGGACATGTAATGTGAAATGTGTTTTTACTTATTTTATGCTTTTTTGGGTGTTTTTGCAACTGCATGCAAGCAGTATGAGAAGCGTCCCTCTGTGTTGAACAATCCATGAGAACATTTCATGCTGGATATTTTTGTATGACCCCTTTAAGTAACTGTTGCACATTGTGTAAAATGTGTCTCTAAATTGGGTGTGTATGTAAATTAGTGTTTTACTGCCTTCCCATGAATTCTGGGGTATTTGTAACTGGGTGCATGCAGTATGTGAAGTGACTCTCTGTGTTGTATGTTCCATGAATTAATTTCATTCTAGGTGCATTTGCAAATGAATTAGTTTTGTCACCGTTTCACATCATATGAAAGGTTATTGTAACTTTGGACTTGTTAAGTGAAGTGTGTGTTTTACTCTTACAATGAATTCTGGGTTTTTTGCAACTGGATGCATACTGTATAAGATATATCTTTCTGTGTTGCACGTTCAGTTATATCATTTTATGCTGAGTGATATTTGCGAATGCATGAAAGGTGTCTGTTACTTGGAACGTGTAGTGTGAAATATTTGTTTACAAGTTTTTTGTTGTTAGCAGGTGTTTCTGCAACTGGGTGCATAGTGTATGTGTTGCATGTTCTATGAGATTACATCTTACTGTGTATTATTTTATAACCTCTTTCTGTTAGTGTTGCATATTGTATAAAAGGTATCTGTAACTTGGGACATGTAGTGTGAAATGTATTTTACTGCATTACCATGAATTCTGAAGTTCTCATGACTGGGTGCATGCTCAATAAGTGTCCCTCTGTATTTCACCTTCCATTAGATTGTTTCATGCTGGGTGCATTTGTGAATTAACTAGTATTATCAATGTTTCACATTGTATGAAAGGTGTCTGTATCTTGGGACATGTAGTGTGAAATGTTTGTTTACCTATTTTATGTTGTTTGCAGGTATGTTCACAACTGGATGCATAGTGTATGAGAAGTGTCCCTCTGAATTGCACGTTGAATGAGATAATATCACATTGAGTATTTTTGTATGAACTCTTTTTCTCACTGTTGCACGTTGTGTAAAATGTGTCTCTAACTTGGGTATGTTATGTAAAATATGTGTGTTCCTGTCTTACCATGAACTCTGGGGGTTTTGTAACTGAGTGATGGAGTATGAGAAGTGTCCCTGTATGTAGCATGTCCCATGAGATCATTTCTTATTGAATGCATTTATGAACGAATTAGAGTTGTCCCTGTTTTACATCGTACGAAAGGTATGTGTAACTTGCAACATGTAGAGTTAAATGTATGTGTATCTACTTTATGTTTCCACAACTGGGTGCATACTGTATGAGAAGAGTTCCTCTGTGCTGCATGATGAATGAAATAATTTTATACTTGGTATTTTTGTATGACCTCTTTCTGTCACTGTTGCACGTCATGTAAAATAGGTCTCTAACTTGGGTATATTATGTGATATATTTTTTAATATCTTACAATTGATCTGGTGGATGCATTTTTTATGAGAAGTGTCTCTCTGTGTTGCATGTTCCATGAAATTATTTTATGCTGGATGCATGTGCAAATGAAGTAGTTTTGTCACTGTTTCACATTGTAGGAAAGGTGTCTATAACTTGGGGCATGTAGTGTGAAAAGTGTGCTTACCTATCTTATGTTGTTTGCAAGTGTTTTCGCAACTGGATGCATACTGTATGAGAAGAGGCACCCTGTGTTTTACAGTGAATGAAATAATTGCATGCTGGGTATTTTTGTATGATCTCTTTCTTTCACTCTTGCACAATAAGAAAAATTTGTCTCTATCTTGTGTGTTATATTTGTAATATGTGTTTTATTGTCTTAAAATGAATTCTGGGATATTTGCAACTTGATGCTTACAGTATGAGTAGTATACCTTTGTGTTGCATGTTCCATGAGATCATTTCATGCTGTGTGTATTTGCAAATGAAGTAGTTTTGTCACTATTTCACACTGTATGTAAGGTATTTGTAATTGGGACATCCAGTGTGAAATACGTATTTTACTGACATAGAATGAATTCTGGGGTTTTATCAACTGGGTGCATTGTGTATGAGAAGTGTCCTCTGTGTTTCACATTCCATGAGATCATTTCAGGTTGGGTGCATTTGCGAATGAAGAAGTTTTGTCATTGTTTCATGTTGTATGAAAGGTGTCTGTAATTGGGACATGTAATGTGAAATGTGTGTTTACCTAACTTATGTTTATTGCAGGTGTTTCACAAGTGGGTGCATACTGTATGAAAAGTGGCCCTCTCTGTTGCATGTTCCATGAGATAATTTCATGCTAGGTATTTTTATATGACCTCTTTCTGTCACTGTTTCATGTTGTGCAAAATATGTCTCTAACTTGGGTATGTTATATGAAATATGTTTTTTAATGTCTTACAATAAATTCTGAGTTTTTCACAACTGGGTGCATTCAATATGAGATATGTCTCTCTGGTGTGCATTTCATGAGATCATTTTATGCTGGGAGCATTAGGAAATGATGTAGCTTTGTCACTGTTTCACGTTGTATGAAAGGTGTCTGTACCTTGGGACACATAGTGTGAAATGTGTGTTTACCGATTTTGTATTGTTTGCAGATGTTTTAGCAACTGGGTGCATTAAGGTATGAAAAGTGTCCCTCTGTGTTGCATCTCCCATGAGATAATATCATGCAGGGTGCATTTGTGAATGAAGTGGTTTTGTCAATGTTTCACTTTGTATGAAATATGTCTGTAACTTGGGACATATAGTGTGATGTGTACGTTTACATATTTTCTACTATTTGCAGGTATTTTTGCAACTAGATGCATGCAGTATTAGAAGTTTCCTTCTGTGTTTAATGACCCATGAGATCATTTTATGCTGGGTATTTTTGTATGAACACTTTCTGTCACTGTTGCACATGGTATAAAATGGGTCTCTAAATAGGGTATGTTATGTGAGATATGTGTTTTACTGTGTTACATTAAATTCTGTGGTTTTTGCAACTGGGTACATAATGCATGGGAACTGTCCCTGTGTTTGCACATTCCATGAGATCATTTTATGCTGGGTGAATTTGTGAATGAAGTAGTTTTGTCACTGTTTAACATCATATGAATGGTATCTGTAACTTGGGATATGTAGTGTGAAAGGTGTGCTTAGCTATTTTGTTTGTTTGTTTCCAAGTGTTTTAGCAACTGGGTGCATACTGTATGAGAAGTGTCCCTCTGTGTTGCATGTTCCATGAGATCATTTCAGAGTGAGTATTTGTGTACAACCTCTTTCTGTTAGTGGTGCACGTTGTATGGAAAGTGTCTGTAACTTGAAGCATGTAATGTGAAATGTGTGTTTTTCAGTCTTCCAATAAATTCTAGTGTTTTCTCAACTGCATTCATGCCCTATGAGAAGTGTCCCTCTGTGTTGCACTTTACATGAGATAATTTCAGACTCATTGCATTGCAAATAAAGTAGTTTTGTCGATTTCCTATTGTATGAAAATTATCTGTAACTTTAGACATGTAGTGTTAAAAATGTGTTTACCTATTTTATGTTGTTTGCAGGGTTTTTTGAAACTGGTTGCAGACTGTATGAGAAGTTTCACTCTGTATTGCACGTTCCATGAGATCATTTCATGCTGAGAATTTTTGTATGACCTCATTCTGTCACTGTTGCACGTTGTGTAAAATGTATCTCTAACTTGGGTATGTTATATGAAATATGTGTTTTACTGTCTTACCATGAATTCTGGGGTTTTTGCTACTGGGTGAATGCAGTGTGAGATGTGTCTCTCTGTGTTGCATGTTTCATGAGATCATTTCTTACTGGTTTCCTTCGCAAATGAAGTAGTTTTTTTCCCTGTTTCATATTGTGAAAGGTGTCTGTAACTTGGACATGTAGTGTGAAATGTGTTTTTACCTATTTTATGTTGTTTGCAGGTGTTTTTCCAACTGGGTGTATACTATATGAGAAGTGTTGCATGTTGAATGAGATAATTTCATACTGTGTATTTGTGTATGGTCTCTTTTTGTCACTGTTACACGTTGTGTGAAATATGTCTCTAAGTTGGGACATGTAGTGTGAAATATGTGTTTTACTGTCCTACAATGAATGCTGGGGTTTTTACAACTGGGTGCATAAGGTATGAGAAGTGTCCTTCTGTGTTGCATGTTGAATGATATAATTTCATACTGGATGCATTTGCAAATGAAGTCGTTTTGCTATTGTTTCATGTTGTATGAAAGGTGGCTGTAACTTGGAACACATAGTGTAAAATATGTGTCTACCTATTTTATGTTGTTTGCAGGTGTTTTTGCAAGTTGGTGCATACAGTATGAGAAGTTTCCCTATGTGTTGCATGTTTAATGATAAAATTTCATACTGGGTATTTTGGTATGACTTCTCTTTGTCTTTGTGTAAATGTGTCTCTAACTTGGGTATGTTATATGAAATATGTGTCTTACTGTTTTACAATGAATTCTGGTGGTTTGGTTTTGTTTTGTTTTTTTGCAACTAGGTGCATATAGTGTGACATATGTCTCTATGTGTTGCACTTTCCATGAGATCATTTAATGCTGACTTCATTTGCAAATGAAGTAGTTTTGTCCCTGTTTCACCTTGTATGAAAGGTGTCTGAAACATAGACACGTGTGAAATGTGTGTTTAACTATTTTATGTTTTTTTCAGATTTTTTTCACAACTGGGTACATACTGTATGAGAAGTGACCCTCTGTGTTGCACACTGAATGAGATAATTTCATCATGAGTAATTTTTTATGGACTGTTTCTGTCACTGTTGCATGTTGTGCAAAATGTGTCTCTAACTTGGTACATGTAGTGTGAAATGTGTGTCTTACAGTCTTACAATAAATTCTGGAATTTTCACAACTAGATGCACATGGTATGATAGTGTCCGCTGTGTTGCATGTTAAATGAGATAATTTTGTACTGGGTGTATTTGTGAATGAAGTAGTTTTGTCACTGTTTCACGTTGTATGAAAGGTGTCTGTAACTTTGGACATGTATTCTACTCATCACCACAAGGAATGTACTCCAAGATCAATCACATCCTTGGCCATTAATCAAGCATAAACAAATTCCATAAGGTCAAAATATTGCCATGCACCTTTTCAGACCACAGTGGAATGAAAATAAATATCAACACCAACAAAATTTCCCCAAAGCCCACAAAAACATGGACACTAAACAGCATGATGCTGAACAACTACTGGATTGATTTCAACAATGAAATCAAAGCAGAAATTAAAAGATTCCTGGAAACAAATGAAAATGAAGAAAATCTTACCAAAATCTCTGGGATGCCATGAAATCAGATCTAAGAGGGGAATTTATATCTCTATGAGCACACATCAAGAAAACGGAAAGATCACAAGGGGAGAGCCTAACAAATCACCTAAGGGAGCTAGAAAGAGAAGATCGCCAAAACCCTAACTTTAACCAGAAGAATCCAAATCACCAAAATAAGAGCCCAAATACAGAACACAGAATACAAAAATATCATATCAACAAAACAAAAAGCTGGTTCTTTGAAAGAATTAACAAGATTGATGAACCCCCAGCCAAAATAATCAAGAAAAAGAGGGAGAAAGCCCAAATAAACACAATCAGATATACAAATGATCAAATCACAACTGACTACAAAGAAATACAAAAGATTATCAGAGATTACTATGTACACCTATATGGAAAAAAACTTGATAACCTAAATGAAATGGAGGACTTTCTGACATCACACAACCTCCCCAGGTTGAAACAAGAAGATATTGAAACACTAAATAGACCAGTAACAACCCAGGAAATTGACTGTCATAAGAAAATGACCTACCCAGAAAAAAAAAAAACCCTGGACTGGATGGCTTTCCAGCAGAATTCTGCAAAACGTACAAGAAGGAGCTATTGAAAGTACTCCAGGTAACAGAGAAAGATGGAATTCTCCCCAAATCATTTTATGAAGCTAACATCACACTGATACCCAAATTGGGTAAAGATCTAACAAATTATCCCTTATGAACATAGATGCAAAAATCCTCAACAAGATTCTAGCAAATCAGATTCAAAAACAAATCTCAAAAATCATCCACCATGACCAAGAAGGCTTTATCCCCAGGATTCAGGGCTGGTTCAACATCCGCAAGACCATAAATGTAATTAAATACATCAACAGATGTAAAAACAAGAACCACATGATTATATCATTAGATAAGAAAAAGTTTTTGATAAGATCCAGCATCCCTTCTTGATAAAAACCCTCAAACACCTAGGTATAGTAGAAACATACCTCAAAATGGTAAGTGCCATATGCAATACACCCACAGCTAACATATTGCTAAATGGACAGAAACTGGGAACATTTCCCCTGACAAGGCTACCCACTCTCACCCCTCTTGTTCAACATTGTGTTGGAAGTCCTAGCTAGGGCAATTAGACTAGAGAAGGAAATCAGGGGTGTTCAAATAGGAAACCAGGAAGTCAAGTTATCCCTCTTTGCTGATGATATGATCCTATACCTTGAAAATCCTAAAGAATCTGTCAAAAATATGCTTGTACTAAGAAAGGATTTTGGCAAAGTCTCAGGTACAAAATAAATGTGCAAAAGACAGTTGCATTCTTATACACCAACAACAAGCAGGCAGAGAACCAAATAAATAGCACAATCTCATTCACAATAGCCACAAAAGAAGAAATACCTCGGGATCTTCCTAACCAGAGAAGTGAAAGACCTTTACAATGAGAACTACAAAACACTGCTCAAATAAATCCAAGAAGACACAAATAGAAAAATATTGCATACTCATTGGTAGGAAGCATCGACACTGTTAAGATGTCCATCCTACCAAAGGTAATCTACAGATTCAACGCAATACCCATTAAATTACCAACATCATTCTTCTCAGACTTGAAAATGACAATACAGAAATTCATATGGAAACATAAATGACCACAAATAGCCAAAACAATCCTTAGAAAAGAAACAATGCAGGAGATATCACAATTCCAGATTTCAAACTTTACTATAAGGTTACAGTAATCAAAACAGCCTGGTATTGGTACAAGAACAGGTATATACACCAATGGAACAGGATAGAGATTCCTGAAGTAAAGCTTCAATTTTTCAACCAACTCACCTTTGACAAAGCCTCCAACAACAACCACTGGGGAGAGGAGAACTTATTCAGTAAATGGTGCTGGGAAAACTGGCTGATCACAGGCAGAAGATTGAAACAAGACCCCTACCTATTACCATAGACAAGCATTAACTCTAAATGAATCAAAGACCTAAGCATGAAATCTCAAACTATAAGAATCTTAGAAAATGCAGGAGACACCCTTATGGAAATTGGAACCGGCAACCAATTCCTGATCAAAACCCTAAGTGCCCATACCATAAGAAATAAGTTAGACAAGTGGGACCTCATCAAACTGATGAGCTTCTGCAAAGCAAAAGAAACCATCAAGAGAGCAGGGAGACAGCCCATAGAATGGAAAAAAATATTTGTCAACTGTATATCTGGCAGAGGCCTAACATCTAGGATCTACAAGGAACTCAAGTGTGCTGAAAAGAAAAAAACAAACAGCCCCATTAAAAAGGGGGCAAAAGACAGACATAGACACTTTTCAAAAGAAGCAGTACAGGCATCCAGCAGACACATGAAAAAGTGCTCAGCCTCACTAATCATGAGAGAAATGCAAATCAAACCCACATTGAGATACCACCTAGCCCCAGTAAGAATGGCCATCACGAATAAAACAAATAAAAACAACAGATGAGGATGCGGAGGAAAAGGAACACTTCTACACTGCTAGTGCAACCAACCTCTTTGGAAGACAGTGTGGTCGTTTCTGAAAGAACTAGAAATTTCCATATGATCCAGCAAAGACCTTATTGGGAATATACATGGAGGAACTCAAATCATTCTACAAAAAAGATAAATGCGCATGCATGTGTGTTGCAATTCTATTCACAATAGCAAAAACATGGAACCAACCATGCTGCCCATTGAAGCTGGACTAGATTTTTTAAATGCAGTACAGGTGGACTGCGGCCCCTCTCTGGCCCGCGCTCTATCGGCCGCTCTGTCCTGTATCCCCAGGTCTAACCCATCTCGTCCTTTCCCTCACCCTCAGGTGGGACCACTGCCAAGATGCAGATTTTCGTGAAAACCCTTACGGGGA
>CAUYQG010021729.1:0-16732 GCA_963574415.1 Tarsius wallacei
GCCTGGGTGATCCTTCTGCCTCAACCTTCCTAGGTGCTGAGACTACAGGTGTGTGCCACCATGCCCAGCTAATTTTTTTTATTTATTGTAGAGATGAAATCTTGCCAAGTTGCCTGGACTGGTCTCAAGCCCCTGGGCTCAAGCAATCCTCCTGCCTTAGCCTCCCAAAGAGCTGGGATTATAGGCACGAGCCACCGTGTCCAGCTGAATTCATTTTTTAGAAACCACGCTTAATTTTTTCATTTACTTAGTATACATGGTTTAGACATTTTCTCTTCAGATCTAAGGTACACATAACCTGTATTGTATTGTTTGTTGTGAATAAAAACAGTAAGAAAGAAAAGGCCCACTCTAGTTGGTCATGAGGTCACTAGTGGCCTAAATTAGTTGGATTAAATTGCATTTTTGAAAAATTAAATTCTAATTGTTCCCATGAAAAATTTTGTTGGCTGGGCTCAGTGGCTCAGCCTGTGGTCCTAGCACTTTGGGAGACCGAGGTGAGTGGATTGCTTGAGCCCACGAGTTTGAGACCAGCCTGGGCAACTTGGTGAGACCTCGTCTCTACAATAAATTAAAAAAAAAAAAAATCAGCTGGGCATGGTAGCGCATGTCTGTAGTTCTGGCTACCTGGAAGGCTGAGGCGGAAGGATCACCTGAGCCCAGCAGGTTGACGCTGGGGTGGTTGTGAACATGCCACTGCACTCCAGCCTGGGCGATGGAGTGAGACTCCGACTCAAAAAAAAAAATTTTTGTTGTTGTAGTTTCTCATATTTGATAGAGGAAAAAAGGATTCCCTCTGAGGTAAATTAGCAAGCATACCACAGAGCACAGAGCTGTGTCTTCAGATGATGGTCTGTTTCACATGTGACCCACACTGATGTGTATCCCTCCCACCACTGTCACATGCAGGCCTTCTCACCACTTGCAGAAGTGTAACTTTTAGGACATTTTATGTTATCAGTTCAAAGTTATTGAAAAACATCATCTTATGACGTTCTCATTTACCTCACCGAATTCGATTCTTCCTACTAGAAGTTACGGTAACTCCAAGCAGATAAACAGTCTTTAGAAGTCATGTACATCAGCTATTGGAAATATGGCTTCATAAACCTTAGATATCTCACTTTTTTTTTTTTTTGAGTTGGAGTCTCACTCTTGTCGCCCAGGCTGGAATGCAGTGGCATGCTCACGGCTACTGCAGCCTCAACCTGTTGGATTCAGGCGATCCTTCCGCCTCAGCCTTCCAAGTAGCTGGAACTACAGTCGCATGCCACCACACCTGGCTAATTTTTGTGATTTATTGTAGAGACGAGGTCTCACCAAGTTGCCCAGGCTGGTCTCGAATCCCTGGGCTCGGGCAATTCTCTGGTCTCAAATCCTCGGCCTCCCAAAGTGCTGAGATTACAGACTGAGCTACCGAGCCTGGCCGATATCTCACTTTTTAAAAGGCATTCCATTCCTTAGAAACTATGTGTACTATTTGCTTTTTATTTATCATATCAAATAATTCTAAATGATTCAGTAGGTGTGGATGTTTGATCTATGAACTTTTGTGCTGTTTAAGTACAGCTGCAAGGTCACCCGGTGATTCAGTGTAACTTTGTTGGCTCTCGTGTTGGTTTTAACATGTCATGCAGCTTTCTTGGCCCACCTGCCCAAAGGTAGCAGTCAAGGAACACTCTGCTTGCATTGCATAGCATGAATGCTCAATGTTAAACTTCAACCCCAAACAGGAAAATTCTTAGCAACTGACAATCGTCATTGTGTTTGTCATAACCTTATAAAGTAACAACTAACATTCAATGAACATCAAGCATGCACTGTTCATATACACAATGTCAATTCTAAGAACTACCTTGTAGGGTAAATGCTATTACTTATCACAAAAAAACTGTGGCACAGACCTTTAATCAAACTGAGCTGATCAGTGGAAGAATCAAGATTTGAACTCTGGGTGAGGTGATTTACCACATACGTTGGTTGAAGTTTGGATCCTTAAAGTATTAGATTTTTTTTCTTCAGTCAACTTAAATAAGGTCAAAGAGTGATCATCATGCATGAGACTATGTCATGGCCTCTTCATTTTTAAAACTTGGATTGTTTTCAAGACACCCAAAATGTTTGATTTTCGTATTCATGGTCACCACAGCCTCGACCTGCTGGGCTCCGGCGATCCTTCCGCCTCAGCCTTCCGAGTAGCTGGAACTACAGGCACGCGCCACCATGCCTGGCTAACTTTTTCTTTTCTTTTTTTTAATTGTAGAGGTGAGGGCTCACCAAGTTGCCCAGGCTGGTCTCGAACCCGTGGGCTCAGGAATCCACTCACTTAAGCCTCCTAAAGTACTGGGATTATGGGTTGAGCCACTGAGCCTGGCCTAGTATTTTCACTAAGACAATTAATCCAGACAAATCTTGCATTAAAGCTTGTGGATGTGTATTGCTTAGATGCTTAGTGCAAATTTTTGTTAAACAAATCATATTTGGATAAACACAGACCTGGTTTGTCTGTGTAAATACATGGTTCTCTGCTGTCTGCCCAAGTGGAACTGAGCTATGGAGGTGTATTCCCTTCTGTGAATGGCTAATAGCTTTTAAATGTGCTTAGTGACCAGATTAACAAAGAACTATTATTATGAGCTTACCTTCTTGCTTCTCGTTTTATTCTAACAGATTGGGCTGTATACCCAGGGCTTTTTTAAAAACACCTGGAAACTACAATGTCATTCACTCTCCTCTGGCCCTGGGTTTCTAGTCTTAATTCTTCCCCCTAATACTTGCTAAAGTCTACTTTGAAATTTCCAAACCTTCCCTTGTGTTGAAGTTTTATAGTAAATAATTCTTTTTTTTTTTTTTGCTTTGTTTTGTTTTGAGTTGGAGTCTCACTCTTGTCCAGGCTGGAGGGCAATGGCATGCTCACGGCCACTGCTGCTTCGACCTGCTGGAGCCAGGTGATCCTTGTGCCTCAGCCTTCCAAGTAGTTGGAACTACAGGCATGCACCAGCATGCCTGGCTAATTTTTTTTGTTTATTGTAGAGATGAGGTCTCACCATGTTGCCCAGGCTGGTCTTGAACCCATGGGCTCAGGCAATCCTCTTGCCTCCGCTTCCCAAAGTGTTGGAATTACAGGCTTGAGCCACTGCGCCTGGCTCTATAGTAAATAATTTTTAACTGAATCACACGCATCTAGGGTGGTGTTTTAGGAAAAAACCTATCTGTTTCAGCATTATCCCCTAAAATTTTCTCTAGGGTTACTTTTAGGCTCACTCTTTTAAAGATTCAAACAGGTGATCATATCATCATCTTTCTTTTCCTTCCTTCCTTCCTTCCTTCCTTCCTTCCTTCCTTCCTTCCTCTCTTCTTTTTGAGTCAGGGTCTCACTCTGTCACCCAAGCTGGAGTGCAGTGGCACAATTACAACTCACTAGAGCTTCAAACTCCTGGGCTCCAGCAGTCCTCCCACTTCAGCCTCCCCAGTAGCTTGGACTATAGGTGTATGTCATCACACTAATTTTTTGATTTTTTTGGATAGACAAGGTCTCAGTATGTTGCCTCAGCTGGTCTTGAACCACTAGGCTCAAGCGATCCTCCCGCCTTAGCCTCCCAAAGTGCTGGGATTACAGGCGTAAGCCACTGTGCTCAGCCTCTTATTTCTTAAAAACAAATTTATTGTTGTCCATATGTAGATAAGCAGCGGAACTATTTTTCAGTGAAAACATCTGGCAACATCATGAATACAGCATATCACTGGGCTATTGCTAATTACATCTGTGCAACAAAAAATAGCTCCCATTTCCTCATCTACACAAGCTTTGCTTCAGGATTAGTTCTGAAATTAAGGATTTTGAAAGATTGCTTAATTTTTGAAGAATGCATTTAATACCTCTGTTTCAGAATAGTCCACCTGGACTACTCACAACCATATTCTAAAATTCAGGCATCTTGGGAGCCACAAAGCAAAAATCTTTAGTAGATGCACAAAACAAAAAGAGAAAGGATTCAAAGCATACCACTACAGAATACCATCCTTGGGTCCCCTCACACTCTGGGAGCTTTTCTGTTCTCTCAATAAATCCTGCTTTCTTTTTTTTTTGAGATGAAGTCTCACTCTGTCACCCAGGCTGGAGTGCAGTGGCACACTCACAGCCACCCCAGCTTCAACCTGCTGACCTCTGGTGATCCTTCCACCTCAACCTTCCAAGTAGCTGGAACTACAGGTGTGCAGATATTTATTTATTTATTTATTCATTGTGGAGATGCTGTCTTGCCAAGTACAGGTGTGCAGATATTTATTTATTTATTTATTTATTTATTGTGGAGATGCTGTCTTGCCAAGTTGCCCAGGCTGGTCTTGAACCCGCGGACTCAGGCAATCCTCTCACCTTGGCCTCCCAAAGTGCTGGGATTATAGGCTTGAGCCACTGTGCCCAACAGCAATTTTTTTTTTTTTAAGAGACAGGGTCTGGCTGTGTTTCCTAGGCTGGTGTCAAACTCTTGGCCTCAAGTGATCCTCCCACCTTGGCCTCCTAAAGTTCTAGGACTATGGACATGAGCGACTGCACCTGGTCGAGCCTCAGTGAATTTAAGAAGACTGAAATCATATTAATTATTTTTCCTGACCACAATGGTATGAAACTAGAAATCAATACCAGGAAGAAGCTCAGAAATTTTACAAATATATACATAAATTAAATAACACGCTCTTGAACAATCAATGGGTCAATGAATACATTTAGAAAATATATTGGGACAAAGAAAAATGGAAACAACATAACAAAAAACTTCTGGGATACAGCAAAAGCATATCTAAGTGTAAAGTGTATAACAGTAAACACCTACATAAAAAAAAGATAGACCTCAAACAACCTAACATTACACCTCAAGAAACTAGAAAGAGAAGAAACAGGTCAAACTGAGCAGAAAAGGAAATAATGAAGATAAGAGAAGACACAGATAAAATAGAGACAAAAAAGTACAAAAGAGCAACAAAATGAAGAGTTGGTCTTTTGAAAAGATAAAATTGACAAACCTAAACTTACCTAAGAAAAAAGTCAAATAAAAATCAGAAATGTAAGAAGAGACATTCAACTGATACCACAGACATAAAAAAGTTCAAAGGAGACTACTGTGAATAATTATTCACCAACAAATTGAATAGCTTAGAAGAAATAGACAAATTCCTAGACACTGGCAATCTAAAAAGCCTTAATTACGAAGAAATACAAAATCGGAACAGACTAATAATGAATATGGAGATCAAATCAGTCATAAAATCTCCCACCAAAGAAAACAGCTTCACTGCTGAATTCTACCAAACATTTAAAGAACTAATAATAACTTCTCAAACTCTTCCAAAGTTGAAGAGGAGGGCATGCTTCCAACTCTTTTTATTAAGATAGCATTACCTGCTACCAAAGCCAGACATGCACATTACAAGGAAAAAAAAAAAAATTGCAGGCCAGTATTCTTGATGAACACAGATACAAAAACCCTCAACAAAATACTAGCAAACCAAATTCGACAACACGCTAAAAGGATCACCCACCATGATCAAGCGGAATTTAACTCTGAGATGCAAACGTGGTTCAACATATACTAATAAATAAATGTGATACATCACATTAACAGAATAAAGAAAACCATATGATCATCTTATTAGATGCCAAAAAAATATTTTGACAAAATTCAACATCTTTTTATGATAAAGACTGTCACCAAATTTGGTATAGAAGGAATGTACCTACATGGAACAAGGCAAGGATGCCCATTCTCACCACTTCTATTGAACACAGTATTTGAAGTCTTTGCCAGAGCAATTAGGCAAGAGAAAGAAATAAAGAGAACAATCTCCTTTTCAATAGCTACAAAAAAACAAACAACAAAAAAACTTAGAAGTAAATTTAGCCAAGGAGGTGAAAGATCTGTACACTGGACACTATAAAACACTTAAGAAAGAAGTTAGACAAATATTGAAATATATTCCATATTCACAGATTGGAAGAATTATTAAAATGTCTGTCCTACCCAAAGTGATCTACAGATTCAATGCAATCTCTTATCAAAATTCCAATGCCATAGAGATAGAAAAAACAGGCTGGGTGTGGTGGCTCATGCCTATAATCCCAACACTTAGGGAATCCTTGGCAGGATTGCTTGAGGTCAGTAGTTTGAGACCATCTCTAGAAAAAGTTAAAAAATTCCAGCCAAGCACGGTAGTGTGTGCCTCTATAGTCCTTTCTACTTGGGAGACTGAGGTACAAAGATTCCTTGAGCCCAGGAGTTTGAGGCTGCAATGAGATATGATTGCAACACTGCACTCCAGCCTGGGTGACAAAACAAAATGCTATCACTAGTAAATAAATGAATAAATACAAATAAATCCTCAAATTCAAATGGAACCCAAATAGCTAAGGCAATCATGAGCAAAAAGAACAAAACAAGAGGCATCATACTACTTTACACTAAAAGGCATCAAATTTGATGAGTTCAAAAACTGTTTTGACTAATGCAGCCTCTGTGGAAATCAGTGTGGCGATTCCTAAAAGCTCTAAAAGTCGACCTTCCATATGACCCCCCAATCCCCCTACTGGGAATATACCCAGAAGAACTCAAATCACTCTATGAAAAAGATACCTGCACACGTTATGTTTATTGCAGCATTGTTCGCAATAGCAAGATCATGGAACCAACCATGCTGTCCATCAAAAGAGGACTGGATTAAAAAAAATGTGGTACCTATACATGATGGAATACTCCGCAGCCATCAAAAAGAACAAAATCATGAATTTCGCAGCAATCTGGATGGAACTAGAGTCTATAATACTGAGTGATCTCTCACAGAAACAAAGATCTGAGTATCACATGTTCTCACTCATAAGTGGACCTTGAACAACTATAGTAATACTATAAGAAAAGGATTGACAGTGGTAGGAAACTATGGGGGGCAGGGAGGGAAAGGGAGGTGGGATTAATGGTAGTCAATATCTGTCTGGGGACAGGGGGGCACACCTCATTAACAAGGGTACCTGCACAATGCATATTTGTATACCTAACCCTTAATGGTACCCCACAATTTTAAAATAAAAAATATGTTTAAAAAAATCTAGGAAACTAAAAAAATAAAAAATAAATAAAAACTTTAAAAAAAAGTTTTGAACAGTGGAAAAAGTGTCTCAATATGGGTATTGATAATCAGATGGAGAGTACTTTGAGGGTGACTGAAGCTTAAACATGTAAGAATGAATACATGCCAGGTGTGGAGGCTCACACCTAAAATCCCAGCACTTTGGGAGGCCAAGATGAGAGGATTGCCTGAGCCCACAGGTTCAAGACTAGCCTGGGCAACTTGGCAAGACCTCATCGCTACAATAAATAAAAAAATTAGCCAGGTGTGGTGGTGCATGCCTGTGGTTCCAGCTTCTTGGAAAGCTAAGGCGGAAGGATCACCTGAGCCCAGCAGGCTGAGGCTGCGGTGGCCGTGAGCGTGCCACTGCCCTCCAGCTTAGGCGACAGAGTGAGACTCCAACTCAAAAACAAAACAAAGAAAAAACAAAAAAGCAAAAAAAGAATGAATACACAATTTTCTATCAATTCTGGGTTTTTTTTTTTTTTTTTTTTGGTCCCCCCTTAATGTGGCATATAAAACAAAATCAGAAGCATCGTGTAGAATAGTGGTTATACAGGTTGGGGGCTGGGGAGATGATGGTCAAAGGGTGTAAGAGATATATACACATACACACACACATATATATGTATATATATGTATGTATATATTTAGTTCTATTGCACAGCTTAGTGAATATAGTTAGTAATATTGTACATTACAAGGCCAGGCGCTGTGGCTCAAGCTTTTAATCCCAGCACTTTGGGAGGTGAAGGCGAGAGGATTGCCTGAGCCCAGGCGGGTTTGAGACCAGCATGGGCAACTTGGTGAGACCTTGTCTCTACAATAAATTAAAAAAAATTAGCTGGGTGTGGTAGTGGGCACCTGTAGTCCCAGCTACTTGGAAGGCTGAAGTGGAAGGATTGCCTGAGCCCAGTAGGTCAAGGCTGCGGTGGCCATGAGCGTGCCATTGCACTCCAGTCTGGGTAACAGAGTGATACTCCATGTCAAAACAAAAAACAAAACAAAACAAAAAATATACATAGTACATTTCAAAAGTAAATTTCAAATGTTCTTATAACAAAAAAAGTTAAGTATTTGAGGCGATAGATATATTAACTAGTTTAATTTTTCCACATTGTATTCATAAATTATAACACCATTTTGTGCCCCACAAATTAATACAATTATAAACTGACAATTTACAGTAAAAAAATAAAAGCAAAGTGCAGGTAAGAAGGCATTTTGCAGAAGACTAAACCTCCATAATGGCAAAGCATGCTAATCAAGGTCAAAGTGTCTAAGATAGAGCAGATAGCAGTTGGCCTGGTCCACGTTCCTATGTGCTTCCCGTTGGGCTTCAGAGCTCAGCTGAGTCCAGGTGATAGTAGTAGCTTCTGTAGGACCTGGGAGGCAGTAAAGAAAGACCCTCCTCGGGGCATCTGGGAGCAGGGGTCTAGGGTTTAACCTACAATGATACCTGTAAGTATACGTGTGTCTTGTAGTTCTAACTATATATCAAGGGCTTTTTTTTTTTTTTTGCTTTTCCTGGACACAGTGTATGCTGTAAAAGCACATGTGCTGTAAGTCATTTGATGAAGATTCCAAGTAAAATGAGGTACGAACACTGAATATTAGTCCCCCCTGCCAACATTCTAGGTGCACCAGGAAGCACATTTGCATATTAAGGACTGAATGGTCACATAATAGACACACCTTTAAGATGGCTTAATCCAATGATGCCCAGATTTATGTGGTTATGACCATTCACCCCCCCCAGTAGCCCTCATAAATATTCTATAGAACTAGTCACATTTTTTTGCAGAACATTCTTTTATATAAATAGCATCAACACTAACAACAAAGGAAACATCCAGGATGCAACTTGTGAAAGTAAAAATTTTTATTTTGATTGATTTTTCAATGAATAGTTCGATATAATGCCAGTCTTTAATGGCAAAAATGTGGTTCCACTGAAACTCCATAATGCTACAGAGAGCTACTACTTTTTCCAGGAAGTAAACAGTTGGAAAGAAAAAACACAACTTCCCAGCAGCGTGGCAACTTAAACTGCCGACCCACCAGGTCTGCGGCTTTTACACTAAAAATGGCACCAACGTTAGCTGGTGACAGAAGTGAGAAATTGGGAACAAGACGTGAACACCAAAAGGAGCAACAAGCATACTCTGAATACGATGAACAAACCAAATGTGGCTACGAGAATTTCAAAGGATCGTCATAGAAAAGGGAACCAAGTATTTTACTCAAATGCTTTTTAGAGGCTTTCCGTAGAGATACAAATATATATATATATATATTTATCCAAAAATATGTTTTATACAGATAAATGTTTCTCAATTAAAGATGGGACCAAAGCTACAGTTGTGACATAAAGCACATTGTCTTTTGTAAGACTATCCACCTGAATTTCAATTTCTTTTAAAGTTAGTGCATTAAATGTTTTCCAAATATAATGACCTGACATTCCTCTTATAGGTATAAATCAATAGGCATTATTTTTTAAAGGGTTTGCAAGTTAAATAATATTTTTGTAAGATGCTGTACATATTAAACTTATAAGCCCCATTAAGAATAATTATGAATAAACATATCAAAAAGGGCTATATAAGTTGGATTTTCCTTTTCATAGTAAATATTTTCTGATTTCCAGTTTACAAGTATTGAAAATGCACAAGAAAGATTTTACTTCACACGTACTTTTATGTTAAGAATATATTCTGATTAAATATATGTCACTAAACCTTCACATGTTGTAACCATTAGTATGCATTTTTCTTTAATGGGGATGTAATACAGACAACCACTACCTGTAAAACAAGCACACGATTATTTTGGTGATTTTACAAATCTTTTTTTCCAGGTGTAAAGGCTACAAAAATTCCTAAAAATTAGAGAACACTGAAAACATATTAAAGTTTGACATCTGACTTTATAGTATTTCCATTTTACCCTGAAAGATAACTTAAAAAATATGACCTTGTTAGAACAGGTCACCTTGCTATTATAAAAAATTGGTGAGAGCAAGAAATTGTTTCACTGGTTTGTAGGATTTTTGCAAATAGTTTTCTCTCCAAATCATTAGAAAAATGTTCAAAGATAAAAACTAAATAAAATAAGGTGGTGGTCCCTAAACTATTTTGAAGGCAGGAGCTTACTCTAAGCTAAAATATTTGTTTCAGTCATAGTAATCCTCCCCTCAAATGCCCTTTTAAAAAATGCATGAAACAGTACAATAGCAAGAATCAAAGAGCACAAACTGTATTTTCAAGAACAGAAAGATCTCTAATGCTGAAAGATATAGTAAAAAGCAGATTTCTTTGGGGACATTAATCAACCAGTTTATAATTCATTATGAAGATTTCTCTTTTCTATTACGAGGAGAGTCTGCTCCATTTGAAGTTACTGTTCCATTCACACCATTTTCTGAAAAAAGAAAAGAATCAGTGTTAATGTCTTTTTTATTTTATTTATTTATTTATTTTTTGAGTTGGAGTCTTACTCTGTCACCCAGACTGGAGTGCAGTGGCAAGCTCCCAGCCACTGCAGCCTCAACCTGCTGAGCTCCAGTGATCCTTCCGCCTTGGCCTTCCAAGTAGCTGGAACTACAGATGCGTGCTACCACGCCCAGCTAATTTTTGATTTATTGTAAAGACGAGGTCTCGCCAAGTTGCCCGGGTGGGTCTTGAACCCGTGGGCTCAGGCAATCCACTCGCCTTGGCCTCCCAAAGTGCTGGGATTAAAGGCTAAGCCACCAAGCCCGGCCTTACTTTCTTTTTTAAATAAATGCAAGTCCTGGGGAAGGGAGGGATACACCTCATCAACAAGGGTACCTGCATAATGAACATTTGTATACCTAACCCTGAATTGTACCCCCACATCTCTAAAATTAAATAAATAAATAAATAAATGCAAGTAATATAATCTTTATTTACGAAGGTAACTTTAGAAAAAATTTAAAATCCAATATATATTCAGATGAAACTTATTGGTTAGTATTTAACCCATTTTAATCTTTACTAGTATTTAACCAATCATAAAACCTGGTAACATGTTGAACACAATGAACAGCAAATTTTTAAAAAAGTAACTACAATTGAAAACAGGAAAAAGTGATAGGATGAAAACTATTTAAAAAGTTATAATTTTAAAATAATACCTAAGAGAAATACTTTCCTTAGAAATAAAGAAACTTTTCATATTTATAGCAAAGTCCTTTGGGGATATCTGCTTACAGTATATAAAGAAGTTGGTGTTTAGGATAACTCCGATGTTTAACAGAGTGTCATGGCCTTCTTCAAACTAAATGGAGTGAGTGACGTCAGACTACCTCTCCCTCCAAAAATAACTACAAAAGTTGCACACAATAATGGATGTTTGAAGGCTTTGGAAGAAAACCAAGTCAGCTAGGATTTGATGTGGCAATGTCCTGGAAAGAGAGAAGATGAACTGGAGTGACTCTGCGTGAACTCCTATTTCTCCTGAACCAGCAGTGGACAGTGGAGCCGAGGTAGAGAGCACAATAGAGCAATGGCCTAGAGTTGAGTTCAGGGATGCCAAACACCCAAGACTCCAACCACAATTCTGGAGAAAAGAGAACTGTAGAGAAAAAACCCAACCTTCGTATTTCTCCTCAAGGTATTTGCCAATATTAAGCTGTGCATTCACCAAGCAAGACTCAGAAAACCGACAGAGTAACTCCTAAGAAACTACAAAGTTAAACAGAGACTTGGAGATATCACATGAAGGAAACACAAATTTGATTTCAGAACCTATCAGGAAAGAAAGCTCTTACAAACACCTAGTATGTTGATGTCCTAGGAATTATGGCAAACTGGAATATTTTTCAGATTCAGTGATACAGAGTGATCTTCTCTTATTCAATCCAGAACCTCTAATCAATTATACACAAAACAAACAGAAAATGAAAAATTACCAGGCATGCCAGAAAACAGGACCAAATAATGAAAAATCAAGAGAAAAAAGTCAGAAATAGAAATGGAAGTGATCCAGATCTGGAGTTATCAGAAAGAAATGTTAAAAGAACAAAGATTAGTAATAAAGAAAATAAATCAGATGGAAAAGTTCACCAAGAACCAAAATCTTTAATTTTAGAACTATAAAGGACCCCAAAACCCCAAACAAACAGGAATTATCTTTTGGAGGGTGAGCCCCTTGTAGTCAGGACTCCTCCACTTTATAAGTGTTCTAGGAACCCATTGGCATTAGTGTACCAGCTAGTATTATTGTGAGAGGCTGAATTCAGCCTCAGTGAATTTTTTTTGAAGATTCTTTCAATAGTTTGCCTGTTTCATGATGGGTGATTTATGAGCACACCTGCCCACACCTCACTGAGTGTTTAGCAGTTTTTGACTAAAAACAGCATGACCCCCTGCCCTACTCTCCCTATTCACCCACTCTTGCCCCAAGTGATTTTGTTTCCCTGGATGGAAGAAGTCCTTAAAGGGAAACATTTTGTTGATGTGGAAGCGGTGAAATAAAAAACAGCAGAAGCACTAAAAGGCATCAAAATTGACGAGTTCAAAAACTTTTCTGAGCAGTGAAAAAGCATCTCAATAAGTGTACTGCATCAAATGAAGAGTACTTTGAAGGTGACTGAGGTTTAAACATGTAAAAATAAATACATAATTTTTAATAAATAAATTCTGGGCTTCTTTGGGTCCCCCCTTGCACAGTAACTGAAAATATAAACTGAATGTAGTGGTGCATGTCTGTAGTGCCAGCTACTTGGGAGGATGGAATGGGAGAATCACTAGAGCCCAGGAGTTTGAGACTAGCCTGGGCAACCTAGCAAGACTTGGTCTCATTCTAATATATATTCCTTAATCTCATTAATAATTAATTACATATATAATAAATGAATTTAACAGCAGATTGGGCACAACAGAGGAGACTGATGAGTTGGCAAAAATACTCAGGCTGAAACTCAGACAGAATAAAAGGATGGAAAAGAGAAGAAACTGTGAAAAAATATAAGGGACAGATAGATAGGATAACGGTTTAACACATGTAAAACTGGATATCCTGAAGGAAACAAGAAACAGGAAGTGGCTAAAGCAATATTTGAAAAAATAACGGCAAACACTTTTTCCAAAAAAGATTAAAAAAAAAAAATCCAAGCCAAGATTCAGAAAACTCTACAAGACACAGAGCAGGATAAACACACACAAAAAAATCATACCCAGCTACATCACAGTGTGACTGCCAAAAAGCAAAGACAATAATGATCAGACTGAATGAAAAAAATAAAATCTAATTATATAATACTTACAGGAGCCACAATTTATGTGTAAGAACAAAGAAAGGTTTGAAGTAAAAAATATAGGTGAGTACAGTATAATAAGATTCTGAAAGAGCAAATTCACATAACTTTTACTACAATATATTGTTTTTGGGTTTTTTTTTTTGAGTTGGAGACTCACTCTGTCTCCTAGGCTGGAGTGCAAAGCGGCATGCTCACGACCACCGCAGCCTCGACCTGCTGGGCTCAGGTGATCCTTCTGGCTCAGCCTTCCAAGTAGCTGGAACTACAGGCAACCGATACCACGCCCAGCTAATTTTTTTATTTATTGTAGAGACGAGGTTTCACCAAGTTGCCCAGACTGGTCTTGAACCCCTGAGCTCAGGTAATCTCTTACCTCAGCCTCCCAAAGTGCTGAGATTACAGGCTTGAGCCACTGTGCCCGGCCTAATATATTGTTATAATTGTTCTATTTTATTATTATTGTTAATCTCTTAATGCGACTAATTTATAAATCAACTTTATCATAGTTATGCATATATAGAAAAAACAGCATATACAGTCATGCACTGCTTAACAACAGGGATATATTCTGAGAAATGTGATGTCAGGCAATTTCATTATTGTGTGGATATCACAGAGTATACTTACACAAACCTAGACAGTACAGCCTCCTGCACAACTAGGCCTATTGCTCCTAGGCTACAAACCTGCACAGCATGTTACTGTACTGAATACTGTAGAAAAATATAATACAATGGTAAGCATTAGCAAAGCTAAACATAGAAAATATATTATAATTTTATGGGACCACCGTCAAATGTGTGGTATGCATCTGTGTTGTACAGTCATTGCCTAGAACCTCAGTATTTAACACATGACTACACAGAGTTTGATGCTACCCCCAGTTTCAGGCATCCACTGGGGATCTTGGAACATATGCCTTGAGGATAAAGGGGAACTACTGTCTTCTCATCACCAGCTTGGCACATGTCAGAAATGTAAGATTAGTTTGACATTTGATAATGTACCTCACAACACTAAGATAAGAAAAACTATTATGATAACCTAAAAGCTGCAAAGAGGCATTTCTTAACATTCTGTGTCAAGTCATGACAAAAACTCTTAGCAAATGAAGTACAGAAGAGAAGTGAATAAACTGAACAAAACATTCTTTTCATTTTATTTTTAGAGTCAGGGTCTCACTCTGTCACCCAGGCTGGAGTGCAGTGGCACAATGATGGCTACCGTAGCCTTGACCTGCTGGGCTTAGGCGATCCTTCTGCCTCTGCCTTCCAAGTAGCTGGAATTACAGGTGTGTGCCACCACGCCCAACTAATTTTTTGATTTTTTTGTAGAGATGAGGTCTCGCCATGTTGACCAGGCTGGTGCTGGGATTACAGGTGTGAACCACCGTGCCTGGCCCTACAAAACATTCTTAGAATAATGAAATACTAAAAGCTTTCCCCAGTATATGAGAAACAAGAGTACTCATTTTTTCTAGTCAATATTATGGTATGTTCCTAGCTAGTATAATACAGAAAGTAAAGTAAAAGGTATAATATTTACAGATGGCATAACTGTGTATTTTAGTCTACATTTTAAAATAAGGAATTAGAATGGTTCCTCAATACAAGAATAGTATTCTTTTTTAAATGGCATTTCTATATAACAAATAATTAAAACTGTCTCTTAAAAAGAGCATGTATATTAGCTTAAAAAAATAAGTACCTGAAAATAAATCTAATGAAAAATATATGAGGCTTTCTATGTAGAAACCTATATAGAAACCTTGGAATATCTCCTTCAAGAACTCTCCCAGAAAACAGAAAAGGAGACACACTCCCCAAAGTCGTTCTATAAGGCTAGTGTTATTACCCTGACACCAAAACCAGACAAAGATGTAACAACAACAACGACAACAAAAATCCACCAATATCCTTTAGGAATACAGGCATAAAAATCCTCAACAATACACTAGCAAACCAAATCTGGCAAAGATGAAAAAGGGTTATACACTACGACCAAGTAAGATTTATCCCAGGAATCCAATGCTGGTTAACACTAACGTTGATATTCTAATATATAATAACAACAAAGAACAAAAAATCTACAAGATTGTCTCAAAAGATGCAGAAAAAATGCAACTGAAAAATCTAATAACCTTTCATGATAAAAACATAAACTAGGAACAGAAGAGATCTTCTTCAGCCTGACAGAGGCCATTCATGAAAAACCCATCGCTAATATCATGCTTAATGGTAAAAGACTGGATTGATGTTTACCCCCTAAGATCAGGAACAAGACAAGGATGTCTGCTCTTACTGTTTCTATTTAATACTTGTAGAGGTTCTAGCCAGGGTAATTTGGCAAGAAAATGCAATAGAAAGTATTCAGATTGGACAGAAAGAAGTAAAAACTACCTTTAATACAGATGACATGATCTTTGTATACTGAAAATCCAAAGGAATCCACACACAAAAAGCTGTTAGAATAAGTTCAGTAAAGGTGCAGGATACAAAATCAATATATAAAATCAGTTGTATTTCTATATACCAGCAGCGAACAATCTAAAAAAGGAATTAAGATGATTCTATTTTATAATAGCATCAAAAATAAAATGTTTAGGAATAAATTTAATGAAAGTGCAAGATGTGTATGTTAATAACTATAAAATTTAATGGAAAGAAGATCAAGATGCAAATAAAAGAAAGACATCCATGTTTATACTCCCAAAGAAATCTAGAGATTAAATGTAATCCATCAAAACTTTCAGCTGGTTTTTTGCAGAAATTGACAAGCTGATTCTATAATTCATATGGAAATGGCTGGGCAAGGCGGCACATGCCTATAGTCCCAGCTACTTGGGAGGTTTAGGTGAAAGGATCCCTTGAGCCCAGAGTTTGATTCCACCGTGGGCCACGTAGCAAGACCCAGTCAATTAAAAAAAAATTCATATGGAAATGCAAGAGACCTAGAATAACCAAAACATGGAAGAAAAATATTGGGGAACTCATATTTCCTAACTTTAAAACTTACTGCAGCTATAGTAATCAAAGTAGTGTGGTTCTAGCTTAAGAACAGACATACAAATAAATGCAATAGAATGCAGAGTCCAGAAATAATTTCTTTGTTTTACTGAGTCAGAGTCTCCCTCTGTCACCCAGGCTAGAGTGCAGTGGCATGATTGCGGCTCAACACAGCCTCAAACTCCTGGGCTCAAGTGATCCTTCCGCCTCAACCTCCTGAGTAGCGGGGAGGGGACTACAGGTGCACACCACACACCTGGCTATATTTTAAACCGTTTTTTTTTTTTTTTTTTTTTTTGAGTTTGAGTCGCACTCTGGGGGGATA
>CAUYQG010021731.1:0-66602 GCA_963574415.1 Tarsius wallacei
TGCCTCTGCATGGCCACTACCCCACACCCTCCTTTGTGGTATTGCCTCCTTGGCTCAGGGAGAAACCCATTAACTTGGTTTACTTCACTCCTCTGGTGTGCATTCTTATCCCTCCACATCACTCAGCTTGAGTTTTTATCCATGTTGTCTCACATGGAGTCTGATCTGGGATATCTTTCCTTTGTTTTGCATCTCATCTTTTATTCTAATAGCTGTTTGGCATCTCACCTGGACTCATGTACGGGACTGGGTTAGCTAAGAAGTACTGGGTTATGCAATCACTGCACATTCCAGAAACAGTCTTCTCTCTGAACTGGTCCAAGCCAGCTTTTAAGGGATGAAATTTGATTCCTTAGCATACTCTTTCCAATGGTTGCTTTATCTTAACCACTATACTAAGGCACAGCATTGTATACTAGCCTATTCATTATTTAACATATTCAACTCTTGGAATATAGGTGTTTCACAATGTGAAACAAACACTATGACCAAGTTTATAACAATATCTGTCATTTACAAAGTGTCATCTCAAACAAAGCATTATGCTAAGGGAACTAAATATGTACATGAGACTCTAATGGAAGAGGACACAAGGGAGTGTGTGCCTGTTTTCTCAGGGACTTCATCCCTAGTGCCATTGGTAATTTCAATTTTTATGCTTTAGCTGTAATACTCTGTAACCATGAGGACAACAGCTTGTTCAGAGGACTGCATTTCTAGTGTGTATAGAACCTGAAGATGGTCTTGAAACACTTGAAACAGCTTCAATAGCAATAGGATTTTCTAGAACCTGGATGTGGTGGCTCAAACCTGTAATCCCAGCAATTTGGGAGACCAAGGTGAGAAGATTGCCTGAGCACAGGTGTTCGAGACCAGCTTGGGCAACTTGATGAGACCTCATCTCTACAATAAATAAAAAATAGCTGGGCATGGTGGTACATGCCTGCAATTCCAGAAACATGGAAGGCTGTGGCAGAAGGATTGCCTGAGCTCGGCAGGTTGGGGCTGTGGTGACTGTGAGTGTGGCACTGCACTCCAGCCTGGGCAACAGAGTAAGATTCCAACTCAAAAAAAATGAAAGAAAGAAAATACCTGACTCACTGACAAATGACTAAAATGCTGTATCTAATATCAAAGGATGAGAAGGTGGAGGACGCGACTGCCTGCCTGGCTATTGAATCTCATGGCATAAGACCACCTGTACATTCCTAAAGGTAGTGAGAGGTAAAACTCATCTATGGAATTTAGAAATTATAGAGGCCACTCCCAAAGAGTTTCTTCCCTGAAAATTAAGCATAGAAAAATAATGTGAAGCAATTCATATCTGTAATAGTTAAAATGGAAGTAAAATATCATTGCAGTCAACACTGCCCTCTATATAAAAGTGTAGACTCTCATGCACCAACAAATAGGAAAGCATTCTGGAGCAAAACATGACACACAACAGCCACACAGAAGGTATCTCAGGGGTTGTGCTGGAGTGGGGTATCTGTTAGACCACTAGAAGAAGGAGAATAACTGGGGAAGAGTTGTCACATTCTGTGACATGATTTATATGGCTAATTGCTATAATCCAATCATTAACTTTTGAAAATAGACTGAGCAAATCTACTTGACTCTGTGAGCTGCAGAAAGGAGGCACACGTTTGGGTGGATACTGGGCCAACTGCTCATGATCGAAATATCATGCATGGCTGCAGCTGATCCCAACACAGAGCAGGCTTTTACTGATGAGATAGTGCTTCCTGGTACACTGGATAACAGATCGTATACAATTCATTTACCCTGAGAAGGGCATTGTCCTCCTGATTTTGAAATGGAAGTGGACTCTCCAAATGAAGAGGCTGGTGCTACACACCTAAATCCTGCTGCTTTGAGTTTATGAAGATGAACATAGTCATCTCTTAATATGTACCATGCCCAGATCATGCCGTGTGCCATAATAAAAGGGATAGACCTGGGACTCACTCAGTGACATTGACACATTCCAAAAGGTGGTAAGGAATGGAGTCACTCAAAAAAGGTAGTAAAAGGGTGAACACAAATGTCATAAAACAGCACTATTAGGAGTTGGGTGGGAAAATGGCGATCTCCTCAGGTTAGTCAGAATTTCAGAGACCTTAACACACATTCTTTATTCACCATTCATTGGAGGAATGTAGACATCCCAAAGAAAATATGACTATTAAAGTTTAATCTTGAACATTAATGGGTAAAGAACTGGCAAATTACTCATGATAAGAATAGTTGTTTCCATACAGGTGTACATAGTAGTCTCTAATAATCTTTTGTATTTCTTCAGGGTCCGATGTGACTTCGCCTTTTGAGAGAAAAAGAGAAAAAATGCAAATAAGCTCTTTCACTAGTTTAAAAAGAATTCCTACATTAATATTTCACTAAGCTTAGGATTTGAAGCATCATGTTATCAATTTAATTAAAAAATTTTTATCAAGCAGTTATAGTGGCATTTCTCCAGAATAAGCAAATAACTTTGTTTTCATTTTTTTGTTTTATTCCTCCACTATGTAGCCTATAATTTATTGCCTTTAATTCGCTATTTAATTATTATTAATTTTACATCATAGTATTTAAGTTATAGGCTATCAAGAGAAGAGTAAATATCAACTAAGGACTTCACATTCCTTTCTGAGGAAACGATTGGTGCATTTTGGGCTGTACACAGGAGATTGTCTGGTTTATGGGTGCATTTTGGTGCATTTTGGGCTGTACACAGGAGATTAAGTCTGGGCATATGGGTGCCAAGTTGACAAGGGGTAGACTTGTGGTGTTTAATTTTAAATGTCAACTTGATTGGATTAAGGAATACCTAGCAAACTGGTAAAGTATTATTTTGAAGTATGTCTGTTATGGTGTCTCCAGAAAAGATTGGTATGTGAATCTGAGTGAACGAAGTGGGGACGATCCACCCTCAATGTGGACAGGCACTGCTCAATCAGTTGGAAACTCTGATAGAACAAAAAAGGAAAGGTGAATCGGTTTCTCACTCTCCCTCTCCCTTTCCCTCTTCCTCTCCTGGTGCTAGAATGAAGTCTTCTTCTGTCCTTGGACATCGGAACTGTAGGCTCTTTGGCCTTTAAACTCCAGGACTTAAACCAGCAGCTTCTCAGGTTCTCAGACCTTCGGACTTGGACTGATTGACCCTACCCACATCCCAGAGTCTCCAGCATGTAGATGGTTTGGCACTTCTCAGCCTCCATGATTATGTGAGCCAATTCTTCCAATACAGCTCTTCTCATATATCTGTCTATAACTGCAGACCCATAAATAATAAATACCTATAAATAATCTATATTATCAATATCCATATCTAGCTATATCTATATCGCCTTTCCTATTGGTTCTGTTTCTCTGGAGAACCCTGACAGTTAGCTTTGTAAAAATCACAATTCCCAGGCCACACATTAGTTAAATGTAGTAATTCCTGGGGATAGAACCCAGGCACCAGTATTTTCTTGAGCTCTTCAGGTTATTCCAATGTGTATCTCTTTAAAAATAAGTTTAGTATATAGTAATTTGGCTTTGAAATTTAATATTTATTGTGAATTGGTGTCTCAGTTAAAGCTTCATTTTTAACATGTTATAAAGTAGATCTAAATTAGGCTTTATTTTTTCTTCTCCAATCTTCTTCTGAGATATAGAGAACAAAGAGCAGAAAAAAACTTATTCTCAGAGTTTACAGGCCTAATCTAAAATATGTGCTAGATTGAGTTTAACTGCTATTTGTTTGAAGCCTGAACTTTCTGCCCCAGATTCTGACAAAAAAATGAAAAATGAAAATGGTGTCAGAGGCAAAATTGGAATTTGGACCCATAGTTTATACAATGTGACATTATATTACACAAAAATAAACTAATAAATTTATTTACTTCATACATTTATCAATTTTTGATGGGGGATGCATTAGAAAAAAGACTACGAAAGAAAAAAAGTGAAAATATAGCTAGGCTTAATGAAATTGAAATAGGAAGTTTAAAAACCTCAGAAAGAAATGTTTACACTCAAAGTGCACCATTTCCCTCATCAATTTTTGACTGCATGTTTCTAGCTTGCACTTAATGTAAGGAATGGATATAAATTCATGTCAGGGCAGCTAAGTTTTCAGGACTTGCTAGAAAATAAAATGATCTAGAGGCACCTGCCACTCAGATGCAGCATTGCTTTGTTTCTTTTGCCAGTCCTCATCAATGAATCTAGCTGTGTTAGTGTCCTTTCTAAGGACGTCTCTTAAATTTTGGAATCCTAAGTTCTGGGGTAAATCTTACAAACAGCTTATTGATTTAAAGGTATATATGTTCATGATACAATGCCTAAAAAGATAATTTATCTCTCTTATATCCTTGCATAATTTATTATTATTCAATGGCTGATTAAAAACAAGATTGAATTCTTTATTGCGTTCAATTGGCCTAATTTCTTCTACATGAGGAAAAACAAAATATGTATGTCAAATTCTGGACTAGGAACCTTAGATTTTTTTTTCTTTATTCCTTAGCATGTGAACTAGGTATATATAATGTTTGGAACTGCCCTATAATATTACTGCTGTTCTTATAATTCATGTCACTTTCCTATCAGCATTAGAACTAATCAGAAAATATTGAAAAAAATGTTTTCTCAAAAAATAGTGTTTTATTCTGAAAATTATAGGAGAGGTATGTGTGCTTTGAGAAAGGGTTTATACAATCTTGAAATTATCAGTAATAGAATGTACTTGTGCACAGATGCACATACATGATATGGCACATATATAGGGTCAGGTTGGCATCAACATTTTAAATATTTTGATAATTACAGCTTTATATATTGTTTCTACTCACTTAACAAAAATGATGTATATGAAGCAATTTTGACTCAATATACCTGATACTGAGTCAAATCAATATTTAATATTTTAATGATATATTTTAATAATACAGTGTTTTTAAATAATACATGTTATTTTAAAATGTATTTGTTGCTTTAAAAGTCAAAGAACTGAGAAAACTGACAGCCAGGCCCTAGCTGATCTGATCCCTGCCCATCTCCCCAGTGATGGTACCTCTCATTCACTCTACACCAATCATACTCAGTGACCTTTGATTCTCTTCAATGTTCCAAAACTCATTCTGCCCTAGGCTCCCCTCCAGAAACATTCTTCTTTTCTGCCCTCCCCCACTCTCTTTTATAACTTTTAAGAAACAAATGTTCTTCCTTCTTCTTCTAGGATAAAGTCACTTTCTTGGAAAAGCATCCTTTGACCTTCAGTGAGGATTTATTTTCTCCGTTTTCTGTTCTCTCTGCTCCTTGCACTTTTTTGTAATACCTGTATTCATATAATTATTTATCATCTTTCTTCTAGCTAGACTATAGGTTCCATGAGAACAAGGACTATATTGCTCAGGACATTTATAAATTCAATATAAATGTTCCTTAGCTGATTTTAATTTCTCCCCAAATGTGGGGTCCATGAAGATAAGGTCCTTATATTTCTTATTTACTGCACTATCCTCAGCCCCTTTATATAGGATCTGGCCCATGGTATTTGTTTAGTGAATGGTTGTTGAGTTAACTGATAAAAAAATACTAAATTTGGTATAGTGAAGAGTTATCTCTTATACTTGTATCTGTTCTGTCAAACATTTTAGTTTACATATAATTGTTTAAAAACATGTTTAGTTTTTTCACATTTGCATATTAGGTATATTGAAGAGAACTATATTGTATTTTAGGTATATGGACACTTGCAAATCATGTCAACTTCCCATTTTGAAATATCTTTTGTAAAGTTGACAAAGCATAACATAATTTATAAACAGGAATGACTCATTAATTATGAATTGTGATTATAATACAATAGCTAAATAGAAAGATATGGTTGTAAATATATCTGTTCAATAACTAGTAGAACTAAAAAGCCAGAATTTGAGAGCTAAAACAACCAGAGGTTTTATCCAGCAAAACCAAAACATGTCATAAATAAATACAAATAATAAGTGATTTACCCAAGGTCATAAAGATAATTAATGGTAGAAAAAAATTGTAGCTCCTATTTTCTGACCTCTTTTTCTGTTCCACGATACTCCTATATTTTAAGTGTCAATTTTGAATAAACATAAGGTCAACACACATTTGTTAATGTCTCTTAAAATGCAATCGCGGATATTCAAATAGGGGTTTTAGCAATCAAACACAGCTCCTAGTAACATGACCAAAGAGGTTTACAACACTTTTACCAGGATATGGAATGCATACCTGACAAACTTCTTTTCCTTGGATCTCAAAATGGATAATTTGCCTCACTCTCGTTACTAACTTGCCACAAACATCCTTATGAGTGATTTTCCTGATGGCCCTGAAAATGGCTGGCTCGCTGGTGGTTCTGCCTTCCGTGGCAGACCTAGGACTCTGTATTCCCAATCTTGGCTCAGAGAATCGGACTGAATCATGTGAGTTATTTATACTCCACCATACTGGGACCCTGGCACCAGATTTGGCAGAGGCCCATTTTGAAACATGTTCTTAGTCAACCACGAGTTGAACCAACTCAGCCCTTGAGATTTAGAGCGTCCTCTGGTACATGACATCAGGTGTTCAAAAGGAATTAGAAGCCACATTAGTCAAACTAAAAATAACTCAGCTTTATATTTTAGTACTGTTGAGTTTTGCCTAATAGAGGGAATCATAGTAACCATTAATAACCATGCTTGGTGGGTGCCAAAATCATTACATTTGAGGACGTTTGAGGAAATGCTTAGGTAATTGAAAATTTAGTAAAAGTTGTTTTGGAACTGAATACCTCAAATCTCTTGGACATGGATTATAATATAATGTATAACATGCAGAATGCATATTACATTTTTACACATTTGTCCCTGATTTTTCTCACTAGAAAGGGGAAATTATAAGACAAAAAGCAAAGAAACTGTTATTTAGGAGGACAAAGAACAGAAGTATTAACAAAATTTGATTGGGCATTGTGTCATAGGATCTAAAGATGCCCAATATCACTGTCATTAAAGGACATCCAAGTTATTGGGAGAATGCCATAATTGGAAGGAAAAATGCAAGCACTGTTCTGAGAGAAGTATTGATTCTTTGCTTTCAGACTACTCATTTGTTTAAGACTAAATGTGCAAGCTACACCACAGAACACCAAATCACCTTGGAGTTGCTGCCTCGGCAGCGGCACGACAGCTAATAGAGACAGGTTTGCATTTTCTTCTGAAGTCTTCTATCTTCCTTTAGTGTCATTGAACAAGGGCTGCTGAAGTGTCAGAAAAAAATATTTATTGTTCTTCCATATGTCACTGCCCTTCCACCAGTGACATGTGTACTCATCAGTCAAATGGAAACTACCCACCATGTTTGATTTACTGCAGTTGAAGGAAATCTGTTTGTGGGTTCCTATAACATAAACCATTTTGCTGGAGATTAATGCTCTGATTTGCATGCAGTTCATGGGAGTTATATCATTAGTTTTCATGATATATCAGGACCAAATGTAAGAAATGCAACTCTGTTTTTTCTCTATGGGGTCCTGCTCATTTTCTTTCCCCTCCCTAACCTTTTCATTAACTTTCCCCTTGTTGTTCAGTAAAGCATTATTTACTTTGTGCTGTCTCAGGACCTGGTAGAAGATTAAGTGATTAAGTTTTAGCAACACAGAAACCATGAATAAAATCGTTTTTCAGAACACCTGGCAAATGGCTTGAATAGCAACAAACTTTCTAGTTTTGGCAATGGACTTTTATCAAACATACAATGGTGAACCTGCAGAAAAATAAAATTGAGTTTTCTCACTGACATCTATGTTCCATTTATAATCTGTGAGCGATGTGGAGTAGAAAGGTTTTCAGAGCTTTCATAGTTCAGTTTTAAGACAGTTTTCTAACATACTTTTATATAACCTACTGTGTAGAATCCAAAATCTGTCTTAACTGACATTTTTGTGCTACGAGTAAAAATATTCTATAGGCACATAGTAGAATCTACTTTGTCTAGCCACACCTGATTGCTACATGGAATCTGTGATAATGGCAATATTGCTAACTAAGAACAACTCCATTTATTCAAGCACAGGTTCAGAAGTAAGTAACAATTGATTGAGGTATTTCTTCCATATCTCAACACCTTCACCAAAGCTCTTGAAGCATATATAAATATGTTTTTATGAGTGTTCTTGCAAAGACTATAACTATGTAAAATAAAAAGGATTTTATTATAATGTACAGAAACGAAATCTTTTGCACTTTTTAGAAATTAGTCAATCAATTATGAACGTTTCACAAAGTAGACTCCACAAAAACTGGCATAATTAATAAACAAATTTAAGCTGCAGAATACAAATCAGCATACAAAAATAAGCTGCATTTTTATACACTGAAAATGAACTAGCCAAAAAAATTAAGAAAACAATCCTATTTATAATAGCATCAAAAAGAATAAAATACTTAGGAATTAACCAAGGAGGTGAAAGATGTATACACTAAAAACTACAAAATATTAAGGACAGAAATGAAAGGATACACAAATAAATGTAAAGATACCCCGTGTTCATGGATTAGAGACTTAATACTGTTAATGCCCATACTAACCAAAGCAATCTACAGATTCAATGCTATACCCCTTAAAATCACAATGCCATGTTTTACAGAAGGAGAAAAAACATCAAATCTAAAATTAATATGGAACCACAAATGACCCAGAATAGTCGTAGTGTTCTTGAGAAAGAGCAAAGTTAGAGGCATCTCACTTCCTCATTTCAAAATATATGACAAGCTATAGTTATTAAAACAGTATGATATCAGCATACAAGGAGAGATATAGACCAATGGAACAGAAATAAATTCATGCATATATGGCTTACTGATCTTTGATGAGGGTGCCAAGTATCCAAATTGGAGAAAGATCAATCTTCAACAAATGGTGCTGAGAAAAGTGGATATTGACATACATAACAATGAAACTGGACCCCTATATTACACCATAAACAAAAACCAACTCAAAATGGACTAAAGACATAAATATAAGACCTCAAACCATAAAATTATGAGAAGAAAACATAGGAGAAAAGTTTCTGGACATTGGTATTGGCAATGATTTGTTGGATATGATACCAATGGCTTAGAAAACAAAAGAAAAAAATAGACAAATGGGACTACATCAAACTAAAATGTTCTACATAGAAAAGGATATAGTCAACAGAATAAAAAGGCAACCTACAGAATGGGAGAAATATTTGCAAGTCATTCATCTCATAAGTGGTCAATTTCCCAAATATATAAGGAACTCCAACAAATAAATAGTAAAAACACAAATAAAAATGGGCAAAGGATTTGAACAGATATATCTCCAAAGAAGACATTCAAATGAACAACAGGTATATAAACATGTGCTCAACATCATTAATCATCAGAGAACTTCAAATCAAAATTACAATGAAATGTTTCCTCACACATGTTAAGATGCCTATTATCAAAAAAGCCAAAAAAGAAGAAGTGTGTCAAGAGTGTGGAGAAACTGGAACCCTCATGCATTGTTGGTGCGAATGTTAAACAATGCAGCAGCTATGGAAAACAGCATGGAGTTTACTCAAAAAAATTAAAAATAGAACTATCATATGATCTAGCAATCTTACTCTGGGTATACCTTTGAAAGGATTGAAATCATATTCTCAAAGAGATATCTCTGCTTCCATGTTACCTATAACATAATTCATATCAGCCAAGATATGGAAACAACACAAGTGTCCATCAATAGATGAATGAATGCAGTGTGGTGTACATATAATGGGACATTATTAAGTCTAACAAAAGGAAATACTATCATTTGTGTCAACATGGATGAACCTGGAGGCCCTTATGCTAAGTGAAATAATGCAACGACAAATACTGCATGACTCCAAGTATATGAGGCATCTAATACAGTCAAATTCATAGAAGCAGTAAATATAATAGTGGTTGCGAGGGTTTTGAGGGGGTGGGGGAAATAGAGAGTTGTTCACTGAGTATAAAGTCTTAGTTATGCTAGATTAACAAGCTCTGTGGATCTACTGTATAACATAGTGCCCATAATTAACAATACGATATTGCACACCTCAAAATTTGTTAAGAGGTTAGATCTTATTTTAAGTGTTCTTACTACAAAAACAAGAAACAAAAAGACACAAGGAAATCTTGGGAGGTGTTGTATGTGTCTGTTAATTTGATTTTGGTAATGGTATTATAGGTGCTTGCATATGTCCAAACTCATCAATTGTATACATTAGATATATACAGCTTTTTTGCAACAATTATAACTTGATACAGCTGTTAGAAAAATAGAAAACAGTTTGAATAAATCGTTGAAAATTTTCACAGAAAAGTTAGGCAAGTGAGAGATGAAGGTCTTGAACTTGCATCAGTAACAGATATTCTAAATACTTAGACATAAGAGGGTACATCTGTGATCTGAATGTCTAGAGTAGTCTAAGACTATTTCGCTGCCTGATTTGACATACACATATCTTAGACTCAAGAGTGAGGCTGAAACTATCATCATATGCTCGATGAGCTGCATGCTGTCTGTGATTCTAGAATTTTGAGTCATGGTGTCAGAAATTGGCTCACAACTACTATATCTGTAGTTACATTTGGATGACAAGCAGTGTTTAAGAGTGATTGAGTGCTTGTCTTCTTGGGTAGGACACACAGAGGGTCAGAATTCCAGCTCCACCCTTTGTTATCTGTATAATTTTGAATAAAATGCTGGATCTTTCTAAGCTTCTGTTTCTTCTTGAAATATATGGTTAATAAAATAGATGAAAAACTTAGAAAAATGTGGCAGATATAAATTACTAAAGCAACATTAACTATTATTGTTATGAACAGCATTTAGTTCTCTAGCAACTATCTGATAGCACACCATAACTGCTTTTAAAGTCATCACTGAACTATGTAATGGAAATGGGAAGTGAGAGAATTGATGGCAAGATGCAGGGAATATTGAATTAATTCCTTTGGTGAATTAAAGAACAGTTACTTTTCACATTTTCTGTGAGAAATCCATTTTCCATATGCAAAAAAGGAAGCCTAAGGAATGCCTATTTTGAAGACTGAGACATAGAATAAAATACTGTGCATGTATGTAAGGCAGAAATGTAGATATGTTAATCAAAATACCCTGAGGCAGCTACCATCTTACTGGAACATCTACTACTACTATTGCTAGTTGTTTTGGTGGAAGATACAGGTATGCATGTCTTGAGGTTGGGTACAGTATCATTCTAATTTTTATAGTTATCATATTGTTGGGCTTTTCTGATATTAGTTCTATTAATATTTTGTTACAAATGAAGTAGTTGGTGTCACTTTAGAGGCAGTGCTCCTTCTAAGAAGAAAATGCATTCTTTGAAATTTCCTAGTTTATGACAATGCAAGTGCACAACAGAGAAGAAAGATTATATTGATAAACAAAAAATCCCTTGATTTTTAATTAAAAAATGAATAATTTTATATTAGCTAAGTTACACATTCCTGGGTATATGCAATAGGTTTTTTAAACTTTCTATGTATATTATTTTTTCAATCATGGTAATTAGGAAGTTACTGAATACATATTTCATCTATGGTGGCAACCTATATCAGGTTTACATGTGATCTTATTTATTCTATTTATTTTATTTTATTGTGCTCTCATACTTTCTTCACAGTTGTGAAACTAACATTTGTATAATGGTAATAGTTTGTTGCCCTTTTATAGACATTTTACCAGTAAACAAAAAAACGCCCCTGGAAAAATCACAAAGAAGCATAACAAGAATTTTAATATAAGCAGCAGAAACTCCTGTTGACTACACAATCTTTTTATCAGAACTTCCATTGAATAATCTAAATACATATAGAAACTAGCTTTCAGCCTAAAACTTAAGTAATTAAGATTGCAATCTTAAAGTAAGCTTTGTGTCTCTTTCTACTTTCTAACCTACACATACACAAACACAAAATGCATACACATACCCAGGGATTTTATTCTATTTTACCATCTTTGTTTGTGTACTAACTATTCCTCTGATGCTTTTGAGTGATAATGTTCTTTGGTTTTTGAAAGATTAAACTAGTAGGGATAAATAGGCATCTTAGAATTAGACCATATCATTAATAGTGAATTACAAACTATAACCATTCATTTTTTTTTTTTTTGCGTTGGAGTCTTACTTCGTCACCCAGACTGGAGTGCAGTGGCCGCTCCCAGCCACCGCAGCCTGGACCTGCTGGGCTCCGGCCATCCTTCCGCCTCAGCCTTCCAAGTAGCTGGAACTACAGGCGTGCGCTACCACGCCCAGCTAATTTTTTTTGATTTATTGTAGAGATGAGGTCTTGCCAAGTTGCCCAGGCGGGTCTCAAACCCGTGGGCTCAGGCAATCCACTCACCTCAGCCTCCCAAGGCACGGGATTACAGGCTGAGCCACCGAGCTCGGCTGCCATTTCAATTTTAAAGACTTTAATTTGATCTCTTTCACTATGTCTCATTAGATTTTGTGGTTAGAATTTCTAATTATTCCAAGGGTGTATCTAATGAACTTGTGACCCAATTATAGACATACCTCAAAAATATTGCAGGTTTGGTTTGAGACTACCACAGTAAAGCAAGTCATGTAAACTTTCCGGTTTTCCAGTATATATAAAAGTTATATATACACTATACTGTAGTCTCTTAAGTGTAAAATAGCATTATGTCTAAAATAACAATGTATATAACTTAAATTTAAAAACAACTTTATTGCTAAAAAATGCTAAGAATCCCATCGAGCCTTCAGTGAGTTGTAATTTTTTTGCTCCTGGAGGTCCTTGCATTGATGTTGATGGCTGCTAAATGATCAGAGTGGTGGTTGTTGAAGGTTGCGGTGACAGTGGCAATTTTTTTAACATAGCAATGAAGTTTGCAGCATTCGTTGACTCTTCCTTTCACAAAAGATTTCTATGTAGCATGTGATGCTGTTTGATAGCATTTCATCCACAGTAGAACATCTTTCAAAACTGGAGTCAATCCTCTCAAACCCTGCTATTGCTTTATCACCTGAGTTTATGAAATATTCTGGATCCTTTTTCTGTCATTTTAATAATGTTTATAGCATCTTCTCCAGGAGTAGATTCCATCTCAAGAAACCACTTTCATTGCTCATTCATAAAAAGAAACTCCTCATTTCTTCTAGTTTTATCACGAGATTGCAGCAATTCAGTCACATCATCAACATCCACTTCTAATTCTAGTTCTCTTGCTGTTTCTACTACATTTACAGTGACTTACTTCAATGAAATCTTGAACCCCTCAAAGTCATGCATGAGAGCTGCAATCAACTTCTTACAAATTCCTGTTAATGTTGATAGTTTGACCTCCACCCATGAATCATGGATGTTCTTAATGGTATCTAAAATGGTGAATTCTTTCCAGAGGTTTTCAATTTACATTGTCCAGTTCCATCAGTGGAATCACTATATATGGCAGCTGCAGTCTTATGAAATGTAATTCTTACATAATAAGTTTCGAAAGCCAAAATAACTCCTTCATCCATGGGCTACAGAGTGGATGTTGTGTTAGCAGGCATAAAAACAACCTGAATATCCTTCTAAATCTCCATTAGAGCTCTTGGGTGACCTTATGCATTGTCAATGAGCAATAATTTTTTGAAAAAAAAATTTTTCTCTGAGCAGTAGGTCTCAACAGAGGACTTAAAATATTCAGTACGTTATACTGTAAACAGATGCACATATATACATGCATATACTGCCATTTAGGTTTTGTTATTTCATTTATAGAATATATGCAGAGTAGATTCAGCATTTCAGATTTTCAGAATGGCTAATGAGGATTGGCTTCAACTTTAAGTCATCAGCTGCATTAGCCCCAAACAAGAGAGTCACCATGTCTTTGATGTTTTGAAGCCAGACATTGATTCTTCTCTAGTTATGAAATTCCTAGATAGCATCTTCTTTCAATATACAGCTGTTTGGTCTACATGGAAATTCTGTTGTTTAGAGCAGCCACCTTCATCAGAGATCTTAGCTAGGGCTTCTAGATAATTTGCTGCAGCTCTGCATTAGCACTTGCTGCTTCACCTTGCACTTATGGAGACAGCTTCTTTCCTTAAACCTTATGAACCAATGTCTGCTAGCTCCCAAATTTTCTTCTGCGGCTTCCTTACCTTTCTAAGCCTTCATAGAATTAAAAGTTACAGCCTTGCTCTGGATTAGGCTTTGGCTTAAGGGAATGTTGTGGCTGACTTGATCTTCTATTCAGACCACTAATCCTTTCCCTATATCAGCAATAAGGCTATTTTGCTTTCTTATCATTTGTGTATTAATTGGAGCAGGACTTTTAAATTCCTTCAATAACTTTTCCTTTGAATTCACAACTTGGCTAACTGGCACAAGAGGTCAAGTTTTCAGCCCATCTTTTTTTTTGACATGCCTTCCTCACCAAGCTTAATCATTTCTAGCTTTGTATTTAAAGTGACAAACATGTGACGCTTTCTTGAATACCTAGTGGTCATTGTAGAGTTATTGATTGATTTAATATTAATATTGCTATGTCTTAGGGAATAGGAAGGCCTGAGGAGAGGAAGGGGTGGGGGAAGGGCCACTTGGTTGAACAGTTAGAACACACACAACATTGATCAATTACATTTGCCCCCTTATATGGGCACATTTCATGACACCCCAAAACAATTACAATAGTAACTTCAAAGATCACTGATCACAGATCAACATAACAGATATAATAATAATGAAACAGCTTGAACTATTGCTAGAATTACCAAAATGTGAAGTAAGGACATGCTGTTAGAAAAATGATGCCAACAGATTTACTAGGTGAAGGGTTGCTATGAAGTTTCAGTTCTACAAAGAGCAATAAAACAAGGCAAAATAAAATGGGATCTTCCTGTACATTGCAACTCTCTTATAGCTTTCAATTAAATTTGTGTATATCCCTTAGAATAGTGTACTCTATTCATTAGTGGGATTATGCACAAGAGTTGAAATGTATACTCTTCCTTGCCATTTGAACAACAACTCAGAGGGCAATTCCTAGAGATACCATGCCTGCAGTGCCATTTCTGTATTGGAAAGGACAGAGACTTAACACATTGTTCGTGGCCTAAAACTAAACCCATATTAATACAGCTACTTATATAGTGTCACATTTATAGAGGAAAGGGAGTTTCCGACTTCATGAGCCACCCTGCTTTTAGATTCACTACTGAACACATTGTTTCACTTAAGACCTTACAAATTTCTTGTTGAATAATAAATAAAATGATTTTCCCCCTCTGACCTCTGACTTGTGGCTTAGACTTATATGATTTAAAATATTATAAATATTTTCCAGTTCATTTTTCTTGTCTCTGGGTAGATTGCTTTCTTTTTTTTTTTTTTTTTTAGTTGGAGTCTCACTCTGTCACCCAGACTGGAGTGCAGTGGCCGCTCCCGGCCACCGCAGCCTCGACCTGCTGGGCTCCTGCGATAATTCCGCCTCAGCCTTCCAAGTAGCTGAAACTACAGACGCGCACTACCACACCCGGCTAATTTTTGATTTATTGTAGAGATGAGGTCTTGCCAAGTTGCCCAGGCGGGTCTCGAACCCGCGGGCAAACCAATTCAGGCAAATGAATATATTTGATTTAAATATCTTTGTAAAAAGATGTTGTTCTCTTTCCCAGGGTCTTACCGAAATTCTGTGGGGAGCTGAACTTTACACATTTTCCCTAAGTCTGTTACATCATTCTTCTTTCTGTCTATTACAGGACTAGGAAAAAGGCAAGTCTATTATAGGACTCTAACATATGGTTTTAGACTCTGATTTCTCATTCCCCCGATTTCAAACTTATTTTGACACCTAGCCAGATCTTAAATAATTATTTCTTTATTTTCAGAATTCATGCTTTTTTGTCCATCATTGTTAATAGATTCACAGTTTGTCAGACATGGTCTCCGGCCGCTTACTTCCCTTATTCCAAACTCACAAAAGTGAGGCTTTACCACTTCAATCAATAGCAAATATTGCAGTAAAAGCTATATTTACTGCATTTCTGGCTTGATGTATACCTATACAAACTTTTGTATGTACTGCCTATTGCCTTTTGTATGAATATAATTTATGTTCTTTTCCAATGCATTCATCCATTGATCCATTTACTCACGAGAAAGGAATCTTATAATCATTGTATTTTTCATATAATTAATATCTAACACACACACACCCTACACAATCTAAAAGCTTATATAACATGAACCCTAGATGAATGACTCTTGTTTGATCTATAGAATCTGACATTAAGTGTACTTTAAATTGATATTTAGTGATAATATTCTTAAAAATCCAAACATGGAAAATATTTTTCTGATACAAAATGGTACATTATATGTCTAAATTGAAAGAATTGACTTCTCAGTTGGAACTCAATGACATTTGGACCAGTTTCTTAAAGCATTCCAGGATTAAATCTTACAAGTAGATTTATTTCTCTATGGATAAAACAAATAAGAATGTACTATCCAGTCTCTTAGATTTCAGTTTTAAGGGCCTACCAAGCAATTATTAATGGATTAGGGAAAATGCAAGCTAAATAAAATAAACTCTTCCACTGTTACTAGCACTTTTCTGTAAAGATAATAAGTAGATTCAAAGGCATTTCAAAGGTGGGTAAATAAACAGATTGGCTAAAGGAAACAGGATGATACAAGTGAAGTCAATCTTTTTCAAATGCAAAAGAATGTTAAAGGGCTCAAAGATAAAAAGAAATCAAAGCTGAGAAGGAAGGAACAAATAGAAGCAGATACAATTTCCAATTATGTTATTAAAAGTAAGTTGATATATTCCACATGGAAAACTTTAAATCTGTTCCTTTATTTTTAGAGAGCAATAAAACGTTGTCTACACATATTATGATCATAACCAGTCTTTAAATTTTCAACTGAGTTATAATCTCTCATTCATCTGGGAAAATTTTATTTTACATTATTCATCAAGCAAATATCTCAGATATGGGAAATATCCTTTTATATAAAATGAACCAAGGGTATTTACAATATATACATTAATTTTGTTCTTTAGAATAGTGAGGAACCCCAGTGAGGAAAGGTGGAAACGAGGGGTGGAGAAGCAAGTTGTTTAATCTGAAAATGCAGCAGGCTCTGGACCAGTTATTTGATTATGATGCTACATTTCAGGGATTTTAGAAACATCTTGAGCTTACAGTGTAGGGAAAAATGTTTCCATCTCTGAAGGAGAGTTGCCTGGGGAATTTGGGGGATTGAAAGTCACTATGCTTTTGTGTAATGCTTAGTGGTAGCATGAATTCTCCTCAAGTACATCCCAGAGAAGCCTGTTCCAAACTCTGAGAGAGAGAGAGAGAGAGAGAGAGAGAGAGAGAGAGAGAGAGATCTAGATTCTCCTCTTGGGAGCTTAATAAAACAGCTATATGTTCACAGGGAGAAAAAGAGCACAACATTTGGTTCCTAAATGGTAAGTGATTGAGACAGCCACAGCAGAATTATTAGCTGCCAATTTAAGCAGCTTAAGTGGTCACATTGGAAAAAATCTAACAGTCTCTGAGATGAAAACAGGCCCCCTATGGAATTCAGATTTAAAATACACACACACACACACACACACACACACACACACGCACGCACACCACCACACACAGACATACACACACATGCACACACACACACATTCAGATCTATATCTCTACCTATCTATCTACATCTATCTATCTGAAAGGAGGTACTTATAGAAACCTAGAATAAACTTAGTTTAGTGTAATTTTTTTTTTTTTTTTGGACTCAGCATAACCATTTTTGCTTAGACTTTACCCCTGACACACTTTGACTCTAGGCAGATTTTAGGAAGCATTCAGACATTCTACTGCAGGCCAAGCAGCAGCCTACCCCACCCCCTCAGCAAATCTCCATCAGATGCAAGACAAGGACAGGGACATAGAAATGATAATAGACCACCTTTTGGTCAAGGGGTTTGTGGATTGCTGACAGGTCTTGCAGGAAAAACCCCTTTGGGCCCAAACCCCCAAGTTGACCTAATCAGCCCTTTGTGACCTACATGACACACACAGATCACATCATGTGACTAACCCACCCATTTGCCTGCTGTAGATCATCTGACATCAGTATCTACACTTACTTGCCCCTTCGTAATGACGTGGAGCAGACCACCACCCAATCACCTTAATGACCTTCTCCCAGCAAGGGAAATGGTTAAAAGGACTCAACCACGAGCAGCCATTTTGCCATTGCCTTGCTAGACTCTGGTGTGGCCATGTGCTTTTTGAGCTATGGCTGTTGCAATGCTTCCTGGCTTTGGCCCCCTCCCCTACCTTAGGATGTTGAAACTTCTTTCTTTCTAATTTACTTTTTAATAAACTATGTTTTCTAATCTAACTTCTGTGCGATTCTTTGCATCTTTCATTCAGCATTTGATTGTACCCCAGACACCCACACTCCCAGTGAGCCTGACCTAATATTCTGGAGGCCCCACTGGGAGAGTGTGACCTAATACTATCATCTGTCTATGTATTTATGTATCAATCTATGTATCTATTTATGTATCCATGCATCTGTCTATCCTATCTATCCCTACCTTTCTTCCATTCTTCTCTTAATAACAAATGTAGGCCAGGCATGGTGGCTCAAGCCAGTCATCTCAGCACTTTGGGAGGCTGAGGTGAGAGGATTGCTTGAGCCCACGGGTTCGAGACCAGCCTGGGCAACTTGGCAAGACCTCATCTCTACAATAAATCAAAAAAGTAGCTGGGCATGGTAGCGCGTGCCTGTAGCTTCAGCTACTTGGAAGGCTGAGTTGGAAGGATCATCTGAGCCCAGCAGGCTGACGCTGGAGTGGTTGTGAGCATGCCACTGTACTCTAGCCTGGGTGATGGAGTGAGACTCCAACTCAAAAAAGCCCCCCCCAAAACGAAAAGCAAATACAGAGGAATTCTATTTTTAGCTACGAGGGAATAAGAGGGACAAGATTTACTCTTCTGCTGGAAAGGAGAACATTAAAAAGGGAAAAAGTGAAATCCTGGGCATCAGCCAATGAAGGGCAGAGATCTCTGAGAAATAAGAAGCAAATAATGAGAACTTTATGATGAATCTAGCCTACTGCCTTCAGAGGGTTTCCAGGCCATGGTGTTGGTGTGGAGATGTGGGAGTAGAAACCTAGGCAGAGTCCCATGGACTCACTAATTTGAGGAGAAATCTAAGAGTCCTGGGAGACCCCAGGTGACTGGAGATTGTAGGTGACAGAGTACTAAAGGGTAAAGAACTTCACATAGAAAGAACTACAGAGATCTGCAAAGAATCTCACTCAAGTATTTAGCTGAGTACTGATAAGCACATGCATATGAGGAAACTACCCAGTGCAGGTGAAAGAAGAAATATAAAAGAATTGTATATAAAAGTGTCCATTATATACATATGGTTGATAATAATAACTGTTCTTACCAGTTAGACTAGGAAACATTATGATTCACATGATACTGGTAAATACACAGAAAGTTTTGCCTTAGTAGTGAGGAATAATCAGCCCTAGACTAAGCACTGCTATGGTCATTCTAAACAAGTCTTTAAAGGATTATCTAAAAAAATCAAACTCTTTAATGGCCTCCCAGGACAAAATTCAATAATATTTTAGGAATACAAAAATATTTAGTACCCAATGAGGTAAAATTCAGTGTCTTGAAACAGAATCAAAATTTACCAGGCATGCAAAGCAGGAAAATAAAGCCTATAATGAGAAGATAAATGAATCAAAACTGACCCGGAACTGACACAGATGTTTACCCCATTAGTGTCCACAGATGTGTGATTGGTATGTATACTTCTAGATGCTATTCTGTGCCTTTACTGACATATAAATGTGCCCACAGTAATTGAATATAGTGGGTCTTCCTTATCTGAATGTTCATCATCAGAATCCCTTCATTGATGATTATTTTAGAAAAATAAAATTTGTTGCAATGTTAAAATATTTTCTAGTGAATAAAAAGATATACAGCTAGCTTGCCATGCTGCCCCCCACCATCCTTCTCCGCTTATCATTAGTTTCTATTCTGTTGGTCTTTGGTTGTCAACAAGTTGCAAAGATAAACTGAAATCCCAGTGCAAAACAATTGCAAAAGCCCTTCAGTAATGAATGGCTTGAATGACAAAGTATTCAAAGAGTACATTGAAACTAAAGAGAAAGCTCTCAAATATTTCTTACAAAGTCATCCTCTTTAAAAGGCAACCACTTAAAGTCAAAAGTTGTATGGAAAATTTTTTATGATATTATACAGTTCTGTTGAAGTTATTTAGAAGCAAAAATTGGATTTGATTCATTCTTGTTTTATTCCAAATAGGACAGTTTGCAACTAAATTCTATATTTTATAAAATAAAAATGCATATCTTGCTATGCTTTAGTTAATATGTAGTCCGAATTAAAGACCTTGTTTCTGTTTTCTATGTATCATTTAATTTTGGCCTTGTTTTAAGTGGTGATTGGGAAAGGGTTAGCATTTAAGATTACTTGGGGGAGATGTGCCAGCATTTGCGAATTCATCCCCCCTTAAGGAGAAGACATAAAGGGTTCTATCTTTCAGTCCGCCACGGGTGAGACAACATTTGACATTTGATGGGAGCATTCAAAGGACTTGATTTGTGTGTCCTTTGCTGTGGGGACAGAGTAGGCTGTCATCTGACACACAGTTGAGAAATCTAAATCTGAGTGGTTTGGGATGAGGCTGCTTGTTCTGATGATATAATGAAATGAGGTGTCTGCATAGAATCTAGCTAGTATTTCCAAAAAATGCAACTGGGTCAAGTGCGGTAATTCCAGCACTTTGGGAAGCTGAGGTGGGAAGATTGCCTGAGGCTAGGAGTTCCAGACCAGCCTGACCAATATAGCAAGACCCCCTCTCTACAAAAAAATTAAAAATAGTCTGGTGTGGTGGTGCACACCTGTAGTTCCAACTACTTGGAAAGCTGAGGTGGGAGAATTGCTTGAGCCCAGGAGTTCAAGGCTGCAGTGAGCCATTATTGTGTCACTGCACTCCAGCTTAGGTGACAGAGTGAGACCCTGTCTCTAAAAAATAAATAAATAAATAATAATAAATAGCTAAACAAATAAGATGCAATCAGAACCAAAACATGGGTCCGCTGAGGAGACAGATCATGCTTGGGCCTCTCTTTTAAATCTTGCCCAAAGGGGAAGGCCGAGAGATGACAATAGAGAGTCTGTGTAGAATGAGTTGCCTCAAAGGAGTCCTTTGTGTCATGAGAAATGTAAATGAATATTCTAAGTAGGAACTTTGGAAGAATCCATAAAAATACCTACATGAGAAAAAAATCAGCATAATAAACATTTTCTTGGCTCAAAGAACATGGTGACATTCTACTACAGCAAAGGCATTTTCTGTTTTTCTGCCTTCACTTACTCCTCCTTACTTCACATTACGAAAACCCAACTAGGGAAGGGGAGAAAATTTAACTTTAAATATAGTTCAGAGTTTTGATGATTTCAAAAGCTTAATATTCCAGTTACAGAATGGAGACATTTGTATGTGTTTATGAGATTTAAAGAAATTTTCAGATTAATTTCCTGTGTCTCAACTTTTGTCCTTCTTTTCTTCCTCTGTTGATTTCTGACAAACACATTATTTTGAGATATGCATCCCTAAGTTTTATGAAATCCTTCTAATGTTGTGATTCCACTAATATTGTATACTGCACAGTGTAAAGCTGTTAAGCAGGAGGAGTTGACCTGAAGTTGACCCTGACACCTGAATGTGTACCTTTTCTCCACTTGCAGTGTTTTACAGTGATTGATTTGCCCCTACTCCTTTTGCAGGGCTCCTATGCTAGCCTGACATTAAGACAATTTCTTCCCATTTAGGGGTTGGATTCCTGCCCACACATACCAGCAGTATGTGATTTCTTCCCACCAGTCTTAAGGCAGGCTTACTTAGCATTGGCTCTTGGGGGTTGAGTAGGAAATGCATACAGTTTTTAGTAAGTTAGCAAATATCCTTTCTGAGCTGTCAGTAAGCTCATCTGTTCTTTACCTTACTTTGTTCGGCTCCAACTACTATTATTCTTGTACCTGATGTCCCTGAATCTTAGACATATTTTGTTCTGACCCTTCAACCACTGCACATCACCAAACCTCAAGTTGCTCGTCCTTTTCTTGGACTGTGGTTGCCTAGATTGTTCCAACTTCCATTTGAGTCCACCTGAAAGGGTCACCAGTCTTAAGAGGCTCACTTGGTGTCACTGGGCTACCTTAGTTTTTTGACAAACCAGTCTCTGGGGATACTGAAGCTTCCTTAAAGTAATTATTCCTGGTCTGGGAGGTTGATGATAGTTCTTGTTCTTGAGAGTTTTGTGAGGGAACAGTGAGTGAATTAGAAGTCTTCTGAATAGACAGATATATCCATGAAACAGGGAAACAACACGATGTGGTGGTGAAGTAAGTGGACTTCGTTGTCACTCTGCCTGAGATCAGATCCTAGCTCCAGCATTTGATAGTGCATGCTCTTAAGAAAATGACTTAGCCTCACTATGCCTTATTTTCTTTATGTATCAAACAAGAATAATGATTACAGTAATAATGATATCATTTATCTTGTAGCGTGCCTTTCTTTTTCCTGATGAAGACTAAATGAGATTATACATACAAAATACTTCAGTTAGGATGTAGCATATAGTAAGCACTCAATAAGTGTTAGTTATAAAGAAAAGTATACTTTAAAAATATTGTTTAAGTTTCAATGAGAATTGTTTTTAAAACTTTTGAGATGTCAATTTTATCTTATAATAAGATTTGCGTGTTTGCATAACTTCAGGAGAAAGAGACAGGAAATTTTACCTTTGGCACTGAGACACTTCTAAGGCTACTTTGGAGGAATTAACTATTAGCATAATACAGTGATTTATCTGAAAGCGGAAGGACAAAATAAAATATTATCTTCCATTTCCTGTGATATTTCAAAACCTTCAGGAAATTTAAAAATGGAATTAAAAAGTGTAGAAAGCAGTAAGAGAACTAAGTGAGGTTCAGAGAAGAGCTTTGTTTAATCCAGATTTAAATAGTGAGAAAAATGCAACTTCTTTTTTTATATAAGCAAGAAACCAGAATGAAATGATAAAGTCTTTGCACATTGAAAGTTGTGGGGGTATTTAAAATATTTAAATGTCTATCAGAAGAGAAAGTAGATTTTTAAAATTGTTTTTTAAGGTTATAATTTTTAAAAATGAATATAGTTCTTTATATGATGAGATAGTGACAAATATTTGGATTTAAACATTTTTTAAAACTTTGGAAATGGTATGCAAATCTGAGAAAATTACAGATGATGAATTTAAGCTTATTTTTTCTGGCGGAATTTGAATTAGAAGTGCTTTCATTCAGATGTTTGTATGATAAAGACTTGTAAAACTGTGAAACTTTTCTATAGCCATCAGAGATCAAAGCTGAGTGCCATTCAAATTATGAGATCATTGAAAACACCTTAAAATTTGTCAGTAAATGTATTTCTTGAAATGTTGGTTATCTACTGGTAAAAATAGCAATAGCTTCCCAATCTTATAGTGTCTGCTTCTCAATTCAATTACTATGATGTGGTCAGAAATATTACCTGTGCATTGGTGATGAGATATTTTTGAAATGCAGATGAACATTTTCACTCAACACCTGATATAATTTCACTTCTGGTTCTCATTTTTGATGGTTGTTCTGTCTTTATTAGTTCCACACAGCACAGGAAAAGTTCGGATGGGTAAATATCAGACTGCTAAATGTGGTTATCTGTCACTGATTAATGCTTAGGTTAAAATTGAGGGATGTTCCTTTAATTTCTTATTTTGTATATATTTTTTAATGGTGAGTTTTTAAGTGATTTTTGCTGCTATTTATTTCTATTTTTCAATTTTGAAAATGAATTTACAAATTTGCAAATTAATAAAGAGATATAACCTAGCAATTCCATTCCTAGTTATATGCTCATATGTTTACCAAAAGACATGAGTTAGAATGTTCCTAGCATCACTTCTTGTAATAGCCACAAACTGAAACCATTTAAATTTGACAGAAAAAAAGAATAGATAAATAATTTGAGGGTATACTCACATGAGTGGATACTATACAGAAATGAAAATGAATGATCTATAACTCCATTCAGCAATGTGGATAAATCCCACAAACAAAATATTGGAAGAAGCAGTCACAAAAGAGCCTATGATTCCATTAAACAAAATGCAACATGAGGCAAAAAACGTATCAATGCTGTTAGAGGCAGGAGAGCAGTTACCTGTAGAAGAAGCAGTCTACAGATTCAGCACAGTACCCATAAAATTACTAACATCATTCTCTCAGACCTGGAGACGACAGTACAGAAATTCATATGGAAACATAAACGACCACAAATAGCCAAAACAATCCTCAGCAAAAGAAACAAAGTGGAAGGCATCACACTCACAGACTTTAAACTTTATTATAAAGCTACAATAATCAAAATAACCTGGTATTGGAACAAGAACAGGCATATACACCAATGCAACAGAATAAAGATTCCAGAAGCAAAAACTCAATCTCTCAACCAAATCACCTTTGACAAAGTCATCAATAACAACCACTGGGGAAAGAAGACCTTATTTAGCAAATGATGCAGAGAAAAATGGCTGACCACAAGCAGAAGAATCAAACAGGACCCCTACTTATCACCATATATAAAAAGCAAACTCTAAATGGATCAAAGACCAAAATGTAAAACTTCAAACTATAAGAATCTTAGAAGAAAATGCAGGAGATACCCTTATGCATGTTGGAATAAGCAACCAATTCTTGATCATAACCCCAAAAGCATATGTCATAAAAAATAAGAGACAATTGGAATCTCATCAAACTGAAGAGCTTTTACACAGCAAAAGAAGCCATCAAGAAAGCAGGGAGACGACCTGCAGAATGGGAAAAATATTTCCTACTGTATTTCTGACAAGGCCTAACATATAGGAAAGGTACTCAAAAAAGCAGAAAAGAGAGAAAAAAAAACCCTATTAAAAAGTGGGCAAAAGACATGAATAGACACTTCACAAAAGAAGACATAAGAACAGCCAACAGATACATGAAAAATGCTCAGCCTCACTAATCATCAGAGAAATGCAAATCAAACCACACTGAGATACCAGCTAACTTCAGTAAGGATGGCCATCATTAATAAATAAAAAAAACAACAGATGCTGGCGAGGGTGCAGAAAAAAGGAAACACTTCAACACTGCTGGTGGGAGTGCAAACTATTTCAACCTCTATGGAAAACAGTGTGGCAATTTTTAAAAGAATTAGAAATTTACCTTCCAGATGACCCAGCAATCCCCCTCCTGAGAATATTCCTCATTGAGGAACTCATATCATTCTATAAAAAAGATACCTGCACATGCATGTTTATTGCAGCACTATTCACAATAGCAAAAACATGGAGCCAACCCTGCTGCCCATCAAAAGTGGACTGGATAAAGAAAATGTGGTACATATACACAATGGAGTATTACACAGTCATAAACAAGGACAAAATTATGGACTTCACAGCAAATTGGATGGATTTAGAGTTCATCATACTCAGTGATCTATAACAGAAACAAATAACTGAATACCACATGTTCTCACTCATAAGTGGTCCCTGAATATCTATCATAATACTACAAGAGATGGATTGGCAGTAGCAGAACAGTACCAGGGAGGAAGCAGGTAGCATGTAGTTGATCCTAAACCAGGGAAAGTGAGGACCAGCTGGAGTCCCAAACTTCATCTGCATGTAGACTACTTATGTACCTAATCCCGACTTGTACCACACATTTTTTCATAAAATACAATAAAAAAGAAAAAAGTCGATTATCTAGCAATAAATTTAGATGTGTTACTGTTAAAAGTAAAGCGATCTGACTGTACAATTCCTCGGGATCCCTTTCAGCATATCAAGTACATGAGAATTATGTTCTGATCAAAATTTTCACTGTGATGTCAGAAAATATTTCTTAAAATCATAAGATAAGCAAATCATTTGGTATTTTTGGAATGATATATAATACAGCATATGGTGTGATTTTCTGCAAAAAAAAAAAAAGGTCATGTTGGTAAAAAAAAAAAAAAGACTCACCCAATTCTTGGTCTTCTCTTCCCATAACCATGTGGGATTTGGAGGGGGAAGGGAGTTAACAATTTATAATTAGCTGTTATAATGGCCTGAATCTTAATGTTTATTCTTTTTTAATGTACAGGAGATTAAGGTAATTTATTTCTCCAGTCCCAACACTTCCATATGCATCCAAGGAAAACAGCACATTTTCATGATCTCTCCTCAGAAAGAGTGATTTTAGCGCTGCAGTCACATGGAAATCATGGTAATAATAATAATACCCACGACATAGTAAAGCCTCTATATGCAACTGTAAGCTTTACTCATGTTTTTCTTATTCTTTCATTAAAATATAGTTTACCATTTCCAGGAATTCTGATTAATTGTAACTCACAGTTCTATAAAATACACAATCTTCCTCCAAGTATTTCATGATACTTTTTAATATTTTAATTAAACAATCATGGGTCTATTAAAGAAAATTTTAAAAATAAAATATATGGCACTAAAAAGCAGTCCTTTACATTTGTCCAGTATTGGCATTCTCTGGTACTCTTCATTTCATTCTTAACACTTGCGTTTTCTTGGTAAACTTTCTCTTCAGGTTAAAGAAATGCTTTTAGCATTTTTTTTCCTGACGCAGGCCTGCTTTTTGAGAATGTATTTATTTCAGCTTTATTTTAAAGGATATTTTCACTGGATATAGAATTCTGAGTTAAAATATTTTTTCTTTTGGCAATTAAAATATGACATCTAGTCTCCTTTGATGAGAAGTTAGTCATTACTCATATTCATTGTTCTCCTGTATGTAATGTGTTGGCTGACCTTTTTTCTGTGTGCTTTAAAATTTTCTGTTTATGTTTGGTTTTCAGAAGTCTGACTATGATATATCTAGGTATTTTTGCTTGTTTGCTTTTGTTTTTCATTATCTTGCTTTGGATTTTCTGAACCTCTTGGGTCTGTAAGAAATATTTTTCCTCAAACTTGAAAAATTGGACATTATTTTTTCCTAATTTTTTTCTGCCTTATTATCTCACTCTATTCTTCTAGTCTCTAAGATTCCAATTACATATATATTAGATATGTCCCATAGGCCACTAGTCTCTGTTTTGGATTTTCAATAGGATTTCTCCCTGTTTACCTGATCAGATAACTGCTCTCGATAGATCTTCAAGTTCACTGAAATTTTTCTGTCTTCCCTCAATCTATTAAGCCCATCCACTGAATTTTTTCTTTTGAATATTGTACTTTACATTTCTAGACTTTCTCTTTGGTCCTTTAAAAAAATAACTTCCATTTCTCTCTCTATTTCTCATTGGTACACTCTTTATAACCATAACTTTAGTCTTTGAACATATTTCCAACAGCTGATCTAAAACTTTTGCTTGCTAAAGTATCATCTGAGTCATTTCAGGTTTGATTTCTACTCTTAAGTATGGGTCACATTTCACTCTTTATGTCTAGTAATTTTTAGTTATTTAGTAGACATTTGACTTATATGTTGCTGAGATTCTATATTCTATCTTGTTTTCCTCTGAATAGTGTTGATTTTTATTGCAGCAGGCATTTTGTTACCTTGGCTGGACTCAAATTCTGTCTTTCCTGAAATAGGTAGCAGCTAAAATCTCTGTGCAGTTATTTTATTCTTTCTTTTGTTGCTCTTGAAGTCTTTCTTGCACATGTATAAGCTGGAAGTCAGCTACATAGTTTTATGGTGTTTATATGCAGATTTTGGAGTTCCCCTCTTTGACTTTCTCTTTTCTGAGAATTCTAGTCTCAATTTCCAGCACCCAGGCAGCCTAAAACTTTATAGTTTGACTCCTCAATTGAGTAAGACTGAGATTTCCCTTGAGTTCTAACTGTTCTACATTATGAGAACTAAGAAGTGCCCTCAGGTGAAAAGGTGTTTAAGTGCTCACAAAGTGAGATTTTCTTATATTTCAAGACTCAGATTACATTTAATTTCTTCTTGCTTTATACTTTTCCTCGTGAGCCTTAAAAAGGGAATTCACATCGTCAATGAAAAAACTACCCACATAGAGGAGTGATATTAGACTATATTAACATATGTACTGACCAAATGAAATTGATAATAAAGTTTCCACAATGTTCAAAATATTTGACCTTGAAAACTCAAAGTGTAAATTATATGTGGCACTAAGTTAGAGGCTATCATTACAGGTAAAATTTTAGGTTAGAAAAAATAAAGTTAATATTCTGTTATTCTATTTATTTTTAATGACAGAAATTATTATGTCTATGCAATTACTACCTGAGAATGTGCTTTGCACTGCTAAATGAATTTACATATTAACACATTGCAGTTTTACTGATTTAACTATTAAATTAACAAAACAGAGATAGGTAATCTTGCCATTTCTTTGAACTCTTCCTACTGAATATAAATTGTACACAATCTCTAAAAATCATCTGTGTAACTTGCTGTGACTAAACAAAGCCATAATAAATCATATTTCTTCAATTATGTATTTTACATTAATTCAAATTGATTTGATTTATGAAGTAGCACAAAGCATGCACCAGAAAAAAAAAAGTTCAGACATTTATGGTTCTCATTATGCAGTTTTAAGAAATATGTTTTTTCAATTTACATGGATAAAAAGAGAAACATTCAGATTTATTCATCACTTATTTATTGCATCTCTGAGAGGCATCTGAAAACTTACCATGATATCTGACCTCAGAGCAATTACCTTTTAATCTTTTTGTGATTAGATTGAATGCCAAATTGTGGTTGGTCAAGTTAAAACAAATTGGCAGGATCCAATTTGTTCAAATGCAGTTGTATTAAGTCAGATAGTCATTTACCAAACACAGTTGTTGGAAATATTTACCCTTGTAAATACTCTATATTAGTCAGCAGATGGCATGCATTGTACGTTAGCTATTCCACTGTGTTATCACATATACTTTAGAACAGAAAGCATCTGTTTTTCTCAAAAAGACACATCATACCCTCATTTGCAGTTTAGTGTTAATCCGTGAACTTTTTAGTGATAATCAAAGAAGGTGATATTTCATCTTCATTTAGTTTGTAGAGCAGATTCAGTAAAGTGTAATATGGGGTAAAAATACATTTAGCAATTCCTTAGCAATCTTCAGCATCTCGGAGAAACAAACCTGAGCAACTATTTTCCTGCTTTTGGCTAGAGGTTTGCCCAGGAGGACAGAAGCCTTCTGGATGCAGTTTCTGAGTGCCTTCCATGAAATTCAGGAATACAAAAAACATTTCCTGGTGTGTATGGGTAAGTGCATGAATTCAAAATCCAATTTAAAAAGTAAATCAACAAACAAGAACAACTAACTTTTCTTCTTAGTTATCTATTTAAGACAATACTGTAATAGCCTAATTGGAAAAGCTCTTCATGTATAAAGTCATGCAAGTATTCACAGGCTTCCCTTTGAATGATTTCAAAGGAGAATTTGGCTGGCGGTGCTAACATGATGCATAGCCTAGCATATTTCATGTCTAACTGATATCCATCTGCCAGCCTGGCCTGATGCCTGTTCCCAAGGTAATGGGTCACTCTGGAGGGCCTGAATTGTGTCTGTTAAAGTTATCTCCAGTGAGCTAAGTTACACAATATATAACAGAGTGGACACATAGAGAGAAAGACACACAAACTGCATACACTTACCAATCAAAATGGGAGAGTTTAGATATTTGCCTCCCTTCATAGCAGACTTTTTTTAATGTGTTGAACACAGAATGAATCTCTGAGGCTGAGAGTGATGCCCTTTAACCATGAACTTGCTTGAGGATCAATTGCATTTGTAAGAAGCAGAATAACTATGCAGATTTTGTTATAGTCTTAATGTCCCCTATTCCTATATATAGCAATTAATTAGCTGTTGAAAGGCAAAATAGCTTAATTTTTTTATGTAATGTTTGTTAATGGAAAAATAAACGGAAATATATTCCCCTTAGGAAATATCAAATATATGTGTGTATTTATATACATATATGTATATATGTACACAAACATTATATATATGTTATGTATATATATTATATGCATAACCAACTTAGATCTATGTTTCATTTGAGAGAATGTTTCCATTTTCAAAGAAGAGTAAAATATCTCAAATGAAAACATTACTCTGGTATTTGCTTTATTCTGTGTTTGTGTCTGGAGTTGAAGGAGATCAAGGACATTAAGGAAAATATAACTTATTTAACTTGTGTGATATTCTTCAAAAAAAACTTTAAAAATGGAAAATGATCAACCAAGAAGGAAAAGCCTCCAGTTTTACAGTGTAGGTGAGATTTGGGTACAGATGTGGGAGCTCTGAGTGGTACTGCCATTCTAGCTGCTAGCTTCCAAAGATGCTAAAAGTAGCACAGTAGTGACTGTCATTGATGGTTGACTGCATTTTGCTGTCCATTTCTTCCATTCTCTGGACTGCTAAGAGCATTTCATTGAGATAGATATTCCTTCTTAATCTATTTCTTAGGGACAACTGGAGGAATATATATGGATCTATACATCTGTAGATCTATATGTGTGTGTGTGTGTATGTGTATATATATATATATGTATATATATATATATATATATATATATATATATACAGAGAGAGAGAGAGGGAGGGGGAGAGAGAGAGAGAGAATCTATGAATCAGGCAAAACTTAAGCTGTTCTGTGTACTTAATGGATATAATCTGTTTTGTAAAACGAGATCTCTGTATGTGAAGGTCATTCCTCAAGTTTTCTTTTCTCAATTGGCTTGCATTCTCTGTTTCCTCTGGCTGAAGGCAGCACTAATTCAACAGCTTGAGAACAAATTATGTCCCCATTTTGAAGAAATTCGTCCCATACAGGTGCCTTGAGGTTATTAGCTACTTCAGGAAAACCTGTTTTCATTGGCAAGTAAACAGACATAGTTAAAAAAAAAAGAAAAAAAGGTCACCAATTCCCTCTCCCAATGACAGGAAATGGATGCCATGATACTGTGTGTCTGCTTCACTGTAATGACAAGAGATATAAAAATCAAATTGTCACTACTGCCTAGTAGATGTAGGTGACCTGCGGACACAGGCAGGTCATTATACCTGTAGGTGCCAGATACTCTAGGATTTGGCATCAGGCCTGCCTTATGTTCAGAAGCCAGCTGGCTGGGCATTAGGGAAAACCAGGATGACTTATCCTAATTGGGGATTAAAATGTGGCCATGTAAAAGGTGTATACAAAAGCAGTGTGTCTTTTAATAACTATAACCATTTTGGTTAAGAGAATAAACAAATATCAAATACATTAGCTGACTTCTCATATCTCACATTCTCTCCCATCCTCAAACCTGCCAAGGTACCCCCCCGCTCAGCAAATGCACCAGGCAGCATGTAATTATGTCACTCTGTCACCAAGTCTCCTTCTCAATGAAATTCAGGTGTCTAAATAGAAAGGAGTGATGGCAGATTTTTCCCCTCTTTCAGCAGAAAGCCAAGGAAATGCTTTCAGAAAGATGAAAACTACACTTTTGTGTCATCACAAATCATCTGTATAACACTTGGTGCACAAATATTGAACCTCTTTGTGTTGGCTGTTTATTGCTTAGGTTAGGATAGGAATATATTTTCTGTGTCAATATTTGATTAGGTGAAAAATTCCCTGCAAGTTGAAGCTGAGCTACTTGTGAGAAAATGGGTTATGTTGAAGATAGAACAGAAGCTCTTCTGAGAGAATTAATGTTGTTTGAGAAAAATAAGTATTTCACAACAAAATGGTATTCATAGTCTTGAAGTTTATATGTAATAATTTTCCAAAAACTTCAAATATTTTAAATAATCATTTAGAAAAATGTCTGTGCCAAATCTGAGTCAAGAAATATCCTTATTAAGAAACAAATATAAATGTTACAATAAAATTAGAGTCTTCACTTATAGCACACTTATAATGTACCATGCACTTTTATATTCTATTTAAATTCTTTCTGATACTAGCACAATTATGCAAGCTACTCTCATTTTACAGATGATTAACTTGAAGGAGGAATCTGATTCAAACATACAAATCCCTAGTACAAAACCAGATACTACTTTTAGTATCAAAACCATATACCATTCGTCCAAGTTTATGTCAGTCTTTAACATGCATCTCTTGTTAGTACCCTAAATCCAATTTATGTACACATACTTTAAAACTTTGATTGAGTTTTCCATGTCTATGATCAATGTCACTCCTTAAGTTCCTGTTTCAGCTGTTAAAATATTTACCAGTACGTCTGTTGGAATGTTGGTATTGTACTAGTGTTTTTTTCAACTGCCCAGAAAAAATATATTACTATGGAACTTTGAGGCAATGGAATGAGTTTCTTGACACATGAGTAAAATTACCATATTGTATTCTGCATTTAATCTTAGAAAGGCTGGTGGTGACAGCATCTTGACAATAAAGGAAATAGTATTGATGGGTAACAGTCTTTGAAATATCAATATTTTTATTCATTTTTTATTTTGAAAAGATGCACATGATCAAAATGTAATAATTAGTTCATCAGAGCTTTGAACATCATTGACTCTAATCACTCTTTCCACAACTCTGCCTGCCAGGCTGTCATCTTTTAAAATAGAGCAAAACCGATATCAGAACATCTGCATTGTGAAGAGGTGTATCAGAGAAGATATCAGAGAAGACCTGGGGAATATTAAAAAATGAGTATTGAAAACCTTTAAAGTGTGTAGGAAGTGTTGGAGTAGTGACCTGTAGAGCTACAGTAAGGTGAAAAGATGGCAAGTCTTCCTTTAAACTAAAGGACACTAATGTGTTAGAATTTGCAAAAATGTCTTGATAGAGGCCTAACTTCTTCCCTCCTGGATTGGTTGTGAGTTTAAAGTAGATAAAGGCATGTTTTTTTTTTTTTTAACTTACCAAAAATATCTTGAAGTAAAAAATAAAGGTCAACATTTAGCTTGGCATTCAAGCTAACCTATCATTACCAGAAAAAAACTCAATATGCCCATTTGCCACTTTTTAGTTCTAGATCTACTTTCTATTCCATCATATTTTTTCCCAAACATAACAAATGTGCTCTTGCTTCTTTTTCTGCAGTGCTATTCTCATCGTCTGGCATGCTCTACTCACTTCCCATGCTCTGCTCCTGCCCCCTTTATCATATGCTACAATATCTGCAATATTTGTTGTTCGAAAGTCATCTTTTTAAAAGAACTTTTGTGAATATCCCCGTACTATGGTTTATGTGTCCTCTCCAGCTTTCATGTTGAAATTAATTGCCATTGTGACTTTAAGAGGTGATTAGGTCATGAGGGCTCTGTCCTTCTGAATGGGTTACTGCTGTTATTGCGGGAATGAGTTCCCAATAAAAGTGAATTTAGTCCCCTCTTGCTCTTGCTCTCTCACACCCTCTTGCTCTTCTACCTTTGGCCATGGGATGATGCAGCAGGAAGGCCCTCACCAGATGCTGGGACCATGCTCTTGGACTTCCTAGCCTCCAGAAGAGTGAGCAAAATAAACTTCTATTTTCAATTGTTTATAAATTATCTAGTCTGTGGTATTCGTCATAGCAACACAAAATGGACTAAGATATCTAATAAACTGTGATCATTTTTTACTTCTTTGATCTCCCATATGTACCAAGTATCTAGATTCATATAAATACATCATAGCATTTTGCCTTTGGCATTATGGTTTCTAACTGACATTACACTTCCTACATTATATGATTTGTCTTTTTTATAAAAACCAATTAGGATGGAAAAAAGAAAGCCAGAAAGAAAGAAAGCCAGAAAGCCAGGAATGAAGAAAGGAAGGGAGAGAGGCAGGGAGGCAGGGAGGGAGGGAGGGAGGGAGGGAGGGAGGGAAAAAAGGAAGAAAGAAAGACTCTCCACGTTTCTCCCATCCAGGTTTCCAGCTGCCTCTCTGAGTGATGATCAGCTGAGCACAGCTTTTCTGTTCCAGCCTCCACCTTCCACTGTGGCCATTAGCAAGGGCTGCTGGGATGACTACAGAGAGCATAAGGGGAGGGGTGCAAGTGTCAGCCTTCTTATTTCTCTTAGACAATTGTTGAGGCTAGTGTAGGGAATACTCACGTTGGTTGCCAAGTCAAGCATTTTCATAGCCTGAGTCATATAGAAAGAGCTTTACTTCGTGAATACAAAGCAGGCAAATAAAGTGAAAAAATGTAATTATGTTGATTTTTCTCTCATGTTTCCTTGCATTTTTCCCATTTTTGTATTTTTAAAACAGTGAGGGGGTAAATGTCGAAAAACCAGCCACTGGGTATCATAATCACCACCTGGGTGATGGGCTCAATAGAAGCCCAAAGCTTACCATCAGGCAATATATTTGTGTAACAAACCTGCAACCTGTATCCCTTGAATCTAAAATAAATAATTAATTTTAAAAACTTCAAAAAGAATAAAAAATTTTAAAAGTCTCAAAAATTGCATTTGTTGCTTTCTGTGCTCTGAGAATTATTGTGTATCCTTTGAGACTTGAAATTGTTCTCTCTTGCCACCTCTTGTGGACTTCAAATACCTCTTGACCATACACTTACTTTAATCCTTTTAGTTTGAAGATTATGGTCCTTGATAGTAAAGAGTCAATCAAAATAAAAGATAAGAGGTTCTGAATTCTCATATAAATCTGCCTGTTTCCAGACACCATGTTCATTTCTAAATTTATAGAGCCCTCTTTTTAGCCCATAGTTTCATAAGTCAAACAAAGTTTGTGCTTTCACTTTCCCAGATATATTTTATCCTTTGGTATGTATCTTGTGTTTATAATCTCCACCCAACTCTGAACTTTCTAGAAGCTGTCTTCTTGTTGCCTACAGCCTATTTCAGGCTCCAGATATTTTCTTAACTTCAGTTGGAAATTTTCATCTGATTCAGTCACTTTCTTCTAGAGATATAACCCTTCTTCACCCTCAAATTTTCTAGTGGATGAAATTTAGTACTTTTCCATCTGCCTCTACAACTGCTGGAGTAATAGAATTACCAGTTGGAGACTCAATATGTCGCCCAGACTGGAGTGCAGTGGCTGCTCCCGGCCACCGCAGCCTCGACCTGCTGGGCTCCGGCGATCCTTCCGACTCAGCCTTTCGAGTAGCTGGAACTACAGGCGCGCGCTACCACGCCCGGCTGATTTTTTTGATTTTTTTATTGTAGAGATGAGGTCTCGCCAAGTTGCCCAGGCGAGTCTCGAACCCGCAGGCTCAGGCAATCCACTTACCTCAGCCTCCCAAAGCGCTGGGATTACAGGCTGAGCCACCGAGCCCGGCATTACCAGCATTTAAAAGTCAAGGATTTATTGTATGATCTACATTTAGCAGAATGTGACTTCTAGCAGATGACCAAGTGGTGTTATGTTGTATTTCTCTGGCAGTTTTTACATCTGCGTTGAAATGTTTTCTGTCCTTCCTTGGAGTCACAGGGAATCACACTATGATTTAGATTTCAATCCATTCCTTCTCTTCATAAGTCATTTCCATTCTCCTCTGGTATCTGCTATCCTCTCCTTTGTGTGTTTTCTTTATACTGAATGTTTCCTCTGCTTAGGACATCTTCAGAAAATATTATATTTAGAGCCTATATTCCATAATAACTAGTGTCCAACTTCTCTCCTCCCTTCTCAATTAGGCTTTCTAATGAAATAGGTTATACTTACTATTGTCACATTTTCTCCATTACTAATATATTACTTACTGAAAGAAATGTGGCAACTGTTCTCACTTTTCTTAGAAAATTACCAACAAATAATAAATAATAAATCCAATGATTACTTTTCTGTTATTTCCTCTTAAAATGTATTTTTCCTAGATTTTTGTGAGATTGTTTTCTGTATATATATCTGCCACTTATTTTCCCCCCAGTGTGCTTTTCTTTTCCTCTGACTATGCTTAAATATAAGTGCCTCTATGGTAAGATTCCATCTTGAGACATTACCTCTTTTCATCCTAGGTATTCTTTCAGGGAAATCTCATCCATACGTATGGCTTCAACTAGTTTCTAAATGCTGTTGATTTCCTAACATATACATCAAATCTATAATTCATTCCTGAGCTCCAGATATTTATAACTACTGTAAACTGGCTTTGCCTTTTCCAGATACTTTTCAAATTGCTAAAGCCAACATCCTAGAATTGTTGCTTACTCATTGCCCTAATGTTCTTCTTGTCTCTTGACTTTCATGCTATCCAGTCTTAGATCTTGGCTGACGTATATTTCTTTCCCCCATCCAGATCCTACTTTCATTTATTATTTGAAAATATTGTTCTTGCCTTTAATGGGCACGTCATGCCTTCTGGTAGTGTGGAAGCCATGATGATACATATGCATGTGTTGAAGACGGGAGGATGTAGATCATATAACATTGATTCTGTGCCTGGGAAAATAAATAACAGCAAATATTTCCCTTCCATTGTCTCTTATAATCATGTGATTGATTTAAATAATTGTGGTGGGCCTGGAGCCTATATTGACAATTCATTAATTAGTTATGATGTACTAAATATGTGACAAGTAATTATTAAATTCTTTCAGCAACCATGAAATAAAAGTTAAGATCACTGTTTTAAAAATTAAAGAAAACAGACTCAGAGAGGTTACTTAGCTTTTCTTAAGGCAAATAAGATTAGAACCCAGGATCTGGATCCTAGTGTCTATTCTTTTTCCACTAGAACTTGTATCTAACTTATAGGTCTTGGCAACAAAAATCCTGTATGCAACTCTTTTTTTCATTAATGGATTTGATCATTTTCACAATTATAAGAGAGGCACAGTCACTCATCTCAAAAATCTTAATCTACTTAAATCTTAATCTACATCCTCAAACAAATGTCAACATCTGTAATATTGCTCAGAATCACCTACTAGTACAAACTATGAGCAACTGTGCTATGAACTTTGTGAGGTAATAATTTTTTAAAAGGCAGTGCCCAAGCAAAGCTTTTATTTGGAGATATGTTAGATTCACTCTAGAAAGGTTAATGACTTTTTCCTTTAACTGTACGAGAATGAGTATTAGCTAAGATTGAGTATAATTAAATGCTGAGAGAAGTGGAATTTGAAACTCATTTCAAATTATCAAGTATCTTAAACATTTCTGAAATCAGCAGATTTCCTAAAAGAGAGAAAAGATGGTCATTTGGAGAAAAGACAAATTAAAACAGCATTTTAACATGGAATTTAACAATTGGTCAGAAAATATATTTTATGACATATTTGCACACAGACTCATTAACATATAATAAACATAAAATATTTTGTTCACTAAAACAAAATAATCAAGCAAATATTACTATCTAAAAACAAAAGAACGGATTTCTTTATTTTTGTGGCAGATGATTAGTATGTGTGTATCTTTCTAACATTCATAGCAAATTAACAACTAATAGCATCAATTGTTGTAGTGAATTTCTTAGTTTATGCCTAAAATCAAATAGCTGTTGTAAAATAAATTGCAATTCAGTGCAGAGAGAGTATTTCATAGTGCTTTGGGGAGCTGGCATGGCTATTTTTTCAAAAAAGATTTAACATTTTTCAAATTGAATTAGAGACACATTTAACCTGCTATGAAGGAAAGATGCTCTTGATGGCAGTAGAATTCTTGTCATAGACTTTTCAAGTACATGGCATTATTTCAATTTCGGCTTTTTATAGTATATACTGTTGCCGTGTGGGCAGCCTACCAACACCTATGAGATTAGTCCCAGTTAGGAGAGCATCTAGATTGAAGCTGTACTTTAAAAAAGTAACAATTGATAAACCTCAGTTGTGCAAAGCACTGTCAGCATGTCATTATTTTAATAATGTTGAAAGGGTGGCATTCACTTTTCATTTCTGAGTGTACTCACTCCAAGCCCACCCTCATACATGGAATTCCTCTAAATAAACTCAATGCTGGTAATCATCTGACTCATTAGCAAGCGTTTCTTCCTGCCTGAAACTAAGTGGGTGCAATGGAGGATAGATTAATCTTTAAATCCTGTGGAATACACATCTGCTCTCTTTGCTTTCTGATTTTTTTATGTCAGTAGCATAATTAAAAATAAAAATATATTGCTATGTCAGTAGAGACAAGCTGGTTGATACACTTGAAAAAGAATAAAATCATCCAATAATTAATAATCATACTAATGAAATATTTCAATATTTATGTAGAATTTATGCTTTAGATAGAAAGAAACTCTATATAGAAATTCAGCAAAATTCCTTAAACTTTTATTTTTCTCTATGCCTGTAATTTTCCCTCCCCTTTGCCACTGTGCTATTCCTATTTTCATGGTACCTTCTCAGGCAACCCCAGACCACATTTATTTATCTCTCTTCTGAACTTTTGCTTAAAAATATATATCATATATTTGATGCTTGTTTAAATATAGACTTATAACAATCCTATTCTTTTTCATTTTTATAAAATAGTGAATTTATATAAATTATCATGTGTTTGGCTTAAATCCCCAAATAAATTATGAGTTCCTTGAAGGTGTAGTTTGTGCTTTGTTATTTTTATTTCTAGCACTGATCTTCTCTACATGGTTCATCCTTAATAGTTCTTTGGAAATTGATTTCTATTTTAAAAAATCATGATGCTATATTTAATCAAATGGTATTATATCAGTTACAAAAATATTAGATAGGTGAGTAGGAATTACTCTATAATGCCTTTATTTTTTTTTTATGTCAGTTAACTCAATACTCAAGCTTATCTCTCGTTCCCCAACTCTCACCCTCTTGGGATAGATGAGGGGATTCAGTACATCCCTTCATCTATCACAAGCCCTACCTTCCCCAAACCTTTCTAGTAGTCTCTCTGAACTTCATGTTATTATGATCAACAAAATTCCACATCAAAAATCCCTATATCTTAAATCTGTATACTCTACCCAAAACCTGTTTCCCCCGAGAACACTGTTTCCACTGTAGCTTCCTTCTTTACTGGCTCTAATATTTCATAACCTCATTGTTTACACCATGTACCTAGAGATGGGCCCACTTGTTATTCCTAAACAGCTTTTCCAAACTTTCTTTCTATTCCCTAATGCACTTCCTTTGTCCTCTTTAATGATCTTTCTTCATTCTCCTCCACCCCATCTCACCCAAACATGTTCTTCTCAATGTTAATTCTAGCTGTTTTGACCCTAAATCATAGAACTATTTTCAGTTTTTCCTTTTTTCTCTTCCAACACCAAAGCAAGTACTATTGGTTTTACCTTCAAAATATATTCAGAGAGTGACATCAGCAAGATGGCAAAATATGAGTTTCCAGCTCTCATCCCCTCACAGCAAACATCAATTTGTATAACCATCCACCCATGAAAATACCTTCACAAGAGCTAAAAAATTCAGGTGAGGGATTACAGCAATTGGGTAGAACACAGAAATAAGAACAGATGTATTGAAGAAGATAGAAAGAACAGTTTCACATTACAGATATTACTCATCCCTCGACCCTGTACACTAAACCGTGGAGAGAATGAAGTAAGCATTTAAATTCACCACACACCCCAGCACCAGGGCAGACCCAGTGAACGTACACCAGACTAGCCATCACAGACCCAAGTTTCAGGCCAGCCCACAAGGCCCCAGGCTTCAGGTAAGGCAGGCCCTTAAAGCCCCAGGTTTCAGGCTGGCCCTAGCAGATTCAGGCTCCAGACCTGCCTCAGCACTATGCCAACCCCAATGGCTCCAGACTCCAAGTCAGCTCCCATAGTACCAGGCTGCAATCTCATTCCTATGGATACAAACTCTAGGCTTTTTCTTACGGACCCAGTCACTAAACTTACGCCATTAGACCCTGAAGACAAGCCAGCCTTTGTGGATCCAGGATCCAGGCACACATCTCCAAACTTATGGTTCAGGTTTACCCTTATGGATACAGGTGCCAGACTAACCCAAGTGGATGAAGACATCAGGCCTCGTGATTTGACTGAGGTGCCAGACCTGCTCCTGTAGACCTAGGCATTAGACTGGACCTGGTGGATCCAGTAGTCAGGCCAACACATACATGCTGATTTAAACACCATGAAAGCCAGCCCAAGGACTCCAGCAGCAAGCCCACCTGCAGTCCCTACCAATGGGCCCACCCAGAATCTCTAGATTGGCTGACAGATAAAAGACTTTCTATGCCAAAACCAGTGTGAAAAAACTAGAAGAGGAACCTACTTCTTCATATGTATAGATACCAATGCTAGGTTACAAGAATCACAAATAACTAGGGAAACTTGAAGTCACCAAAAAGGGAATTTAAAAATCTCCCTTACAAATAATTCAAATGATCCTCTTAAAGAAGTTCAGTGAATTACAAGAGAACACAAATAAATAATTAAACAAAATCAAGAAAACAATACATTAACAAAATGAGAAGTTCAACAAAGACATAGAAACTATAAAAAAAGAACAAAATAGAATTTCTGGAGCTGAAGAACACAATTACCGAACTAAAATATTCCATAGATAGCTTCAACAGCAGACCTGATGAAGCAAAATAAAGAATCAGTGAGCTCAAAGACAGGCCACTTGAAATTACCCAGTCAGAAGAATAAAAAGAAAAATGAAATAGAGTGAAGAAGGCGTACATGACATATGTGATACCATCAAGCAAACCAAAATATGCTTTATGGGAGTACCAGAAGGAGCAGGTAAATAAAAAGGGAAAACAGTTTATTTAAATAAATAATGGGCCAGGTATGGTGGCTCATGCATGTAATCCTATCAATTTGCAAGGCCTAGATGGGAGGATTGCTTGAGCTCAGGAGTCTGAGACCAACCTAAACAACATAGTAAGGTCTTGTCTCTACAAAAATTCAAAAAATTAGCCAGGTATGGTGGCATCTGCCTGTAGACCCAGCTACTAGGGATGCTAAAGCAGAAGGATCCCCTACCTGAGTCCTGGATGTTAAGGCTGTGGTGAGCCACGATTGTGCCACCACACTCCAGCCTGGATGACACAAAGAGAGAGAGAGAAAGAAAGTAAGGAAGGAAGGAAGGAAGGAAGGAAGGAAGGAAGAAAAAATTTTAAAAGAAATAATGACAACAAACTCCCCAAATCTGAAGAGGAAAATGAACATGTAACCTAAGGAATCTCAAACAGATAGCGATATCTTAACTAAAATACATTATCAAATTTTGAAAAGACAAAGATAGAATTTTGAAAGAAGCAAGAAAAAAGTGACTTCTTACTCACAAAAATATCAGCAGATTTCTCAGCAGGTACTTTGCAGGCTAGGAGAGAAAAAAGGATGAGATAGTCAATATATTGAAAAGGAAAAAAAAAAAAAGCAACAACTGTCAACCAAGAGTTTGCTCTCTGGCAGAGTTGTCCTTCAGAAATAAAGAAGTAAAGACTTTCCTACAAAAACAAAATATCTGGGATTTCATCACTACTATAACTGTCTCCTAAGAAATACAAAAAGGAGTTCTTCAAACTGAAATGGAAAGACATTAATGAACAAAATGAAAACATAAGAAAAGTATAAAACTCACTATAAGGTAGAAGATATAGTCAAGTTCAGAATACTCTAACACTGTAATGGTGTTTTGTTAAGCACTTTAACTCTAGTACAACACTTGAAAAAAAGTTAAAATAACTGTAGCTACAATAAATAGTGGATACATGACATATAAATTTTGTGAATTGACAACAATAATATAAATGTTGGGAGAAAAATTAGAGTGTAAAGTTTTTGTATGCAATTAAAATTAAGTTGTTATTGACTTAAAATAGACTATTATAACCATAAAATATTTTACGCAAGACCTATGGTAAACACAAAGAAAATAACTATAGGAGATGCACAATAGAAAGTGTAAAAGAATCAAAGCAGTCATTACAAAAATATCAGTGAAACACAAATGTTGGCAGCAAGAGAGGAAAAGAGGAATAAATTTACTATAAGACATACAGAAACCAATAATATGGCAGTAGTAATTCCTTACATATTAATAATTAATAATTACTTTACATGTAAATTTAAATGATTAAATTTTCTAATCAAATGACTTAGAGTGACCGAATGAAAAAATGAAAAAAAAAAGAAAAAAACAGATCCAAGTGTATGCTGCCAATAAGAGACTCACTTGAGCTTTACAGACATAAATTCACTGGAAGTGAAGGGATGGATAAAAACACTCCATGCAAATCATAACCGAAAGAGAGCATGTTGACTATAGTCATATAAGACAAATAGATTTTAAGTAAAACACTGTTATAAGAGACAGAAAGGTTATTATACAATAAAGAAAAATGAGTTAATTCATCAAGAGGATATAAAACTGTAAATATATATACATTCAGCCTCAGAACACATAAATATATAAAGCAAATATTCACATAACTGAAGGGAGAAATAGTAATACAATAAAAGTATGAGACTTTGATACCCCACTTTCAACAATGTTGAGATCATCCAGACATAAGATCAATGAGGGCACAGCAAACTTGAACAACACTATAGGTCAAATGAACCTAACATCATCCCACAGCAGCAGAATACATATTATTTTCAAGTATATTTGGAACATTCTCCAGGAAAGATCACATGTTATCCCAAAGCAACTTTTGACAATTGTAAGAAATTTAAAATCATATCAAGTATCTTTTCCAAGAATAGGATATGAAACTAGAAATCATAACAGAAAGAATCATGGAAAATTCGCAAGTATGTGAATTAAATAATATACTCCTGAAAATCCAGTGAATCAAAGGATAAATAAAAAGGAAAACCAGAAAGAATGTTGACACAAGTGAAAATGGAAACACAACATACAAAATCTTATGATATACAGCAAAAGTCATTCTAAGAGAAAAGTTTATAGCAATAAATGCATAAATTTTAAAAAATTTAAATGCATAATATAAATTTACACTTCAAGAAACTAGAAGAACAAACCAAGCCCAAAGTTAGCAGAAGAAAGGGAATAACAATAATTAGAGCTGAAATAAATGAAATAAATGCTAGAAAAGCAGTAGAAAAGAGTAACAATATTTATTTTATTTAATATATTTGGGTGCTACAGGATTGGGTACATATACATTTATAATTGTTATGTCCTCTTGTGTTGATCTCTTTATCATTATATAATGGTCTTTGTTTGGTTTTACCATTCTTGACTTAAAGTCTATTTTATTTAATAAAAGTGTAGCTACTTCAGTTCTTTTTTCATTTCTATTTGCATGGACTATCTTATTCTACCTCTTCACTTTTAGTCTGGGCATGTCTTTATAGGTTAAGTGAGATTCTTGTAGACAGCATATAGCTGGATCTTATTTTTTAATCCATTCAGACACTTTATGTCGTTTAATTGGATAATTTAATCCATTAACATTCAAAGTTGTTACTGATAGGTAATGGTTTACTATTATCATTTTGCTATTTGTTTTCTGGGATCTTTTTATTTGTAGTTCCTTTCTTCCTTTTTCCTCTTACAGTCTCTTTTTGATTATGTGATTTGTTTTCTAAAAGTACATTTTGATTCTGTGATATTATTTTTGGTGTATCTCTCATAGATTTTTTGCTTTGTAGTTATCATGGGGTTTACAACAAACATCTTATAGTTATAACAGGTTATTTTAAGTCTATAATGACTTAACTATGATTGCAAATAAAAGTAACAAGACAAATCCTACACCTTTACCATCATTCCCCACCCTGTTGTGACTTATTAATGTTTTAATTTACATCTTTGTAAATTGCTCATTCCAAATGCAGGTGAGGATGCTGAGAAAGGGGAACACCGGTACACTGTTGGTGTGAATGTAAATTAGTACAGACACTATGAAAAGCAGTATGGAGGTTACTCAAAAAACTAAAAATAGAATTACCATATGATTCAGGAATCCCACTACTGAGTATATATCCAAAAGAAAGGAAGTCAATAAAGAAACATCTGCACTCTCATGTTTATGGTATCACTATTCACGGTAGCCAAGACATGGAATTAACTAAGGTGTCCATCAATGGATGAATGAATAAATAAAATGTAATACATACACACAATGGGATATTATTCAGCAATAGAAAAACAATTAAATTGACAGCAACATGAATAGAACTCAAGGTCATTATGTTAAGTGAAATAAGTCACACAAAGAATGATAAATATTACATGTTCTCACTCATATGTGGGAGCTAAAAATGTTGATCTCATGGAAGTAGAGAGTAGAGTTATGATTTCTGGAGGCTGGGAAGATTAGGAGGCAGGAGGTGGATGAAGAGAGATTGGTTAATGAATGAGGGCAAAAATACCGTTAGAAAGAAGTAATAAGTTCTAGTGTTTGACAGCACAGTAAGCAGACAATAATTATCAATAATTTATTGTATATTTTTGAATATGTAGAAAATAATATTTGGAATGTCCTCAACACAAAGAAATGAGAAATGTTTGAGGTGATAGATATCCCAATTACCCACTTTGCTTTTAACACATTGCATGCATGTATCAAAATATCACATGCACCCCATAAATATGTACAATTGTTGTATATGTATTCAAATAAATAACTACAAACTAAAATGTTGTTTTTGAAAAGACAAACATTATTGAGAAATTCTTTCCTACACAAACTAAGAAAAAAGAGAGAAAACTCTAATATCTGTACAATAATTTCTCCGTTAATGTCATTGATAAGTTCTTGGAAACTGTGACTTTAAGTGAACCAACATATAATGAAACAAATTTTTCTAGTTCTAGAGATGTTATCTTATTTTTTTCATAGTTTCCTTGTCTGTTGAAATTCTATTTTGTCAACTGTTTTCATGTGTGTGTGTGTATAATTTGTTCGTAGGTAATATTGGTCTGTGTTTTTTTTTGTTGTTGTGTTTTCCTGGATTTGGTATCAGAGGGATACTGGCCTGGTAGAATGAGTTAGGGAGGATTCCTTCCTCTTCAATCTCGTGGAATAGCTTCAGTAAAATTGGTACCAGCTCCTCTTTGAAGGTCTGATAGAATTCAGCTGTGAGTCCATCAGGTCCTGGACTTTTTTTGTTAGGAGATTTCTAACTACTGTTTCAAGCTCATGACTCATTATTGATCTGTTCAGGATTTCTATTTCTTCCTGATTCAAGGTGGGAGAGTTATATTGCTATCAAGAATTTATCCATTTCCTTGAGATTGTCTAGCTTGTTTGCATAGAGGTGCTCAAAATAATCTTGGATAATCTTTTGAATTTCCGTTGTAACAGTTGTAATGTTTCTTTTTCATTTTGGATTGAGCTAATTTGAGTTTTCTACCTTTGTTTCTTAATCATTCTAGCTAGTGGTCTCTCAATTTTGTTTGTCTTTTCAAATAACCAACTTTTTGTTTCATTGATCCTTTGTATTTTTCTAAAATTTAACTTTCATTTAGTTCTGCTCTGATTTTTGTTGTTCTTTTCTTCTGCTAGACTTGGGTTTGATTTGTTCTTTTTTCTAGTTCCTTGAGGTGTGATGTTAGGTTGTCAATATGTGATCTTTTGGTCTTATTAATGTAGGCATTAAACACTATAAATTTTCCTGTGACCACAGCTTTGGCTGTGTCCCTTTAGGTTTTGATTACTTGTTTCATTGTTGTCATTTGTTTTGATGAATTTTTAAATTTTCATTTTAATTTCATTGTTAACTCAAAGATCATTCAGGAACAGGTTGTTTAACTTCCATGTTTTTGGTTTGTTTTGTGAGTTTTTCTTAGAGTTGATTTCTACTTTTATTCCGCTGTGGTCTGAGAAGGTGCTTCATATGATTTCAATTTTTAAAAAGTTATTGAGGCTTGATCTGTGGCCTATCACATGGTCTATCTTGGAGAATGTTCCATGTGCTGATGAGAAAAATGTATATGCTGTAGCTTGGGGATGGAATGTTCTGTAGATGTCTGTTTGTTCCATTTCTTCTAGAGTCCTGTTTAACTCCAATGTTTCTTTGTTGACTTTTTCCATTGATGGTCTGTCTATTGCTGTCAGTGGAGTGTTGATGTCTTCCACTATTGTTTTATAGCTGCTATCTCATTTTTAGGTCTAGTAGAATTTGTTTTATAAAGCTGGAGGCTCTGGTGTTATATGCATATAATTTAAAATTGTTATGTCTTCTCATTGGATTGATCCTTTTATCATATAATAGCCATTGTTATCTTTTTCTTTACTGTTGTTAATTTAAAGTTTGTTTTTATCTGATATGAGAATGGCTACTCCTGCTCATTTTTTGTTTCCATTTGCACAGTATATTTTTCCCATCTCTTTATTTTGAGTCCATAGGTGTCTTTGTGAGTTAAGTGGGTCTCTTGAAGGCAGAAGATATTTGGATTGTGTTTTTTTAAATTCCATTCTGCCAGTCTATATCATTTTACTGGGGCATTGAGACCATTTTTGCTCAGAGGTAATTATGATATGTGAGGTACTATTCTATTCTTCATACTACTTATTATCTAGTTGATTTATTTATTTATTTTCTCTGTTGTGTTGGTGTTCCATAAGACCTGTGAACTTCATGATGTCCAGCATTTTTCTACTGGTATATTTTAACCTTTTGTTTCAGTATTTAGAACTCCTTTGAGTATTTCTTGTAGAGCTGGTCTAGTGGTGACAAATTCCCTCAACTTTTGCCTGTCTGTGAATTACTTAATTTCTCCATTTATGAACTTAGTTTAGCATGATACGGAATCCTTGGCTGACAGCTATTTTGTTTGAGGAGATTGAAGATGGAGCCCCATTCCCTTCTCACTTGTAGGGTTTCTTCTAAGAAGTCTATTGTTAGCCTGATAGGTTTACCTTTGTAATTTATTTGATGATTTTGTTTCATTGATTTTAAAATTCTTTCCTTCACATTAGCTTTGCATAGCCAGATGATTATATGCCTTGAGGATGACCTTTTTGCAATGAATGTTCTGAGGCTTCGTTGCTCTTCTTATATCTGAATGTTTAGATCAAGGCCAGGGAGGTTTTTCTCCATTATTCCCTTAAACAGGTTTTCCAAACCTGTTGTTCTCTCTTCTTCTTCAGGGACACCTGTGATTCTTAGGTTTGGGTATTTTACATAATCTCACATTTCTTGGATACTTTTGTTCCATTCTTTTAATAATCTTTTCTTTATTGTTGTCTGATTGGATTAGTTCAAAAGCTTTGGCTTCAGGTTCTGGGATCCTTTTTTCTGCTTGTCCTAGTCTACTGTTAAAACTTTCCACTGCATTTTGTACTTCCCTAAATGTAGTGTTTCTCTTTCATTTCCAGAATTTTTGCCTTTTCAATTACATGTCTGTCTCTATGGAGACTTTTTCATCTTTGTTCTGGATAGTTTTATACTTTCTTTATGTTGATTTTTAATTTTGTCCTGAAGTTCATTGATTAATTTTATAATCAACCTTTTGAATTCTATGTCTGGAATTTCAACAATTTTTTTTTGATTAGGGTTTATTGTTGAAGAGTTGGTGTGGTCTTTTGGGAGTGTTGGAGAACTCTGTTTTTTCGTATTATCAGAATTATTTCTCTGGTTCCTTCTCATTTGGGAAGAAAATTTCTTCTGATTTGAGATTGGTAGGGGGCTGACATAGGTGCTGTGAGTTTCCCTTGGTTATATATAGCCTTGGTGTGGTGAGTTTCTCAATTGCTAGCTGTGGCAGCCCTGTATTGTGTACCTGCACTGGTTCACAGTGTCCTTAGTGGCTGGAGTGTCTTGAAAAGTGTTGTTAGCTGGCATTTGGGATCAGGCCTTTTCCAAAGCTGAGGTATTGCATCTGATGTGATGAACTATACTGTTGACCTCCAGCCAAGAGGTGGCAGTTGTAGAAGAAAGCCAGCAGCAATAGTGGCTATAGGGTTTCTTCTTGGTGAGTGCTGCTCCAAGGAAATGCCCAGCCAGCCTAGGCTGAGGATGGAGGCTCTGGATATTTCCCAAGTTCTCTGTCTGTTTTGAGCCTTGGGGGGAGTACAGGGGAAAGGAGCTTAAGCACCTCACAAGTATATACTCTTAGCTATCCCAGTGTGGATTATGAGGAAGTCTTAGGTCACTGGAGTAACACTGTTGTGCAAAGCAGGTACGGAAGAATTCACAAGGGGAGTGAAAGTTTGCAATAGCAACATGTCCCACCTGGCTCCTGCCTTGGCTTCATGCAATCTGTGATATGAATGTCAAGGTGCAACTGACCTCAAGGCCTCAGGTGTTCTCCAGCAACCTGCCTAGCCAGGAACTGTCTGCAGCTCCAGAGTTTGTCTTTGAGGCCCATTCCCTCCCGAGCTGGCTGAAAAGCAGCCACTCCACCCTACAAGGATTGACTTCTTGGGAAATGATGGATGGTAGTGCTCAAGGTTTTCTTTCTTGCACCACACCATGGCAGAGCACTGTTGTGGGGAAGGCAGTTTCCTGTAAGGAACTGGGGTCCCCCAAGGCTCAGGGGGCCCTGCAAAATTGTGTCAGGAGCATGGAACTCCTGAATTGCCCTCACTTTCTCCACTACATCCAAAGGCTGTGGTGGACTATAGTGGTGCAGGCAAGAGTATGGCCAGTTCCAGCCCAGGTCAGTGGGTTTTTTTTTTCTTCTTTGCTCTAAGTATTATAATTCCTTTGTAAAAACATGGGGCATGCTGCTGCATTCATGCCTCTCTAGATGCTTCTTGAATATATTCATCAAGATCATTTTAAAGTTCACCTCTGACAATCTCAATATCCAGATCTCTTGGATTCTATTTTTGTTTATTTGTTCTTTTGCTTTTTGATCTTATATTCATATGCCTTCTTATTCTTATGGTTGCTAGATATTATACAGAAAACACTGTAGAAATAATTTGAATCACTGGATGATTTCCTTCTGAAGAAATTTACTTTGATTATGGCAGACAGTGATATTCAGGGCAAGCAAACTTAACTCATCGGATTGAACTGTTTTGAAACTGGGCTTTAGCATTTGTATATGCTAATTTATCTCTATTTCACTCTTAGTCCTTTGGCCATTACAACTAAATATTTATAGTGACTACCATGGTCTTTCATTTTTGGTGGTCCATAACCTCAGTTTTTGTCAGTTGTCTTCACATCTTCTTAGTCAATGTTTTCTGCTTGGGCTTTTACTAATTGTGAATTTACAAATGTCCCCCAAAAGTAAACACCATGGTATTTGAGGCTCACTGCTCTAGGTTTCTTTCTCTCTGGTATTTTGACCCCTGTGTCTTCATTGTCTCAGTATTTCATATAACACACACACACACACACACACACACACACACACACACACACACACACATTAGAGTGTTAGAGACAGGGTCTCCTTCTGTTGCCCAGGCTGGAGTGCAGTGCTGTGATCATGTCTTGCTGCAGCCTCCACCTTCTGGAGTCTTCCCACCTAAGCTCCTGAATAGCTGGGAGTACAGGAAAACAGAACCACGTCAGGCTAATTTTTAAATTTTCTGTAGAGATTGGGTTTTGCTATGTTGCCCAGGTTGGTCTTGAACTCCTGGCTTCAAGTGGTCTTTCCAGGGATTACAGCTGTGAGCCACCATGCTCGGGATTACTGTTGTGAGCCACCACGCCTGGTTCCAATATCGTCAAACAGAGATCTAGAGATGTGTTCCAGCTTTCCCTATGTTTATTGTAGTTGCTTTGAAAAATAAGATAACTCATTACCCTCAGGGATAAGCAAGAATTTTTGTTTGCAAGTGAGTTGAAACTTTACTTAGAGATAAAAGACATTGTATTTATATCTCATATATCTCATATTTACTTTCATTCAAAGTTCTAAACAATAATATGGCAAATTGAGAACTAATAATCAGATCTTGAGTGACTCCTCAGGCAAAATATTTATCCTCCTTATGTCTGTGGAAACTTAAATTACTATTATAGAAAAAAACACCATTTAAAACTAGCTTACATAAATGTTAAATTAGAACCATTTTAGTATGGTAATTAAAATTGCATAGAATGGGTAGTTTTAGATAATTTAATTTTAATTTTGTTATCTATTAGCTTTTTTTTACAAGCTTGATGCACAGAAAATATTAGTATTAAAGTATTCTGTATTGTCTTAAAGCATGGATTTTAGATATTGTTGTATGTACATGCAAAATACATTAATTTCATGGTTTTGTAGTATAAAAAAGCATAAAAGGAAATGAGTAAGAAATGATTTGACAATATATAGCTTGATGTAATCAAAATAAAAAAACTATATATAAAGCTATCTCAATGGCAATAATTTCACAGGTATATTTTATTTCAAGATACTTATTCAATTTTCCTAACATGAAGTTATTTTATTTATGTTCATATTCTACAATTCTACCAGATTAATCACCTGAAACTTCTGTTCTTGTCTTCAAATGGCTCTCAAGTGACTTGCTTAAGCTCTCAGTTTCCTGGTGAATAAACACTCACTCCTCAGTTCCACATACAAATGAATTTCTTCGTTATGTGATTTCCTATTTCTATTTGTAACCTTGTCTCTTACCATTTCCTTCTAAAAATCCTGTTCTAACTTCTTCCCAACTGGATCACCTTTACCACATCTGGAAACCTCTTATTCATTTGTAAGAGACAAGACATATATCACTTTACTCAAGAAAAGTAGCTATCCTCCTCTCGTCTATTTTTCATGCTACATGGTATAAACCAGAGTGATATATTTATACTTTTTAAATATTTGTTAGCATTTCCTATGTTACAAAGCTGGTGGCCAATGATTTACTTAACATTCAGAGGACTTAAAATGTTGTTTTGTGATAGATTTATATTTTGTACATCACTAGATTGCCATGAGTTTGTGTGTTATTTCCTTTGCATAGTCAGAAAAGATAAAAAAAAATCAAGGGCAGAAAGTCAGACATATCAATTCTAGAAGTATATATTCATATTGATATTTAAATTTTCAATCCTGTGTGATAGGATTAAACATTATATTTTTCTTAAAAAAACTTCCTTTAGTGGAAATACAACATTACTTTTCAGAACAAAAATCAAAGTAGGAAGCCAATGGATTTCAGCCTGGCGCCATTTTGAGACCCCAACCCCACTACACTACTTTTTGCCTTAGGGCCCAACAACAGCCTCTGCATCTTTTATTTTATTTTCAGTTTTCCACTAGTAGCTAAACTCATTCTACAAACAATGCTTACCAACTTATTCAGTCATTACTTATTTTGTAGATAGATACTTCATGACTTTAAATTGTTCCTTAAGGGTCCTCTTTTTCTTGTATTTCTAACTTTTAGGAGAGCCATGTATACAGGTTCTATAAGACCCTCATAATCCTAATTATTTTACTTAACCAAAAATATGCTTTAATGCATCATCAGATGATGTTCTGAAGCCTGGCACTTACATATATTCTTTACTATGTCAAGCCATGTGTCAGATAATTTGTGAATGTCTTTTAGAGGAAATTATCTTCAAAGTCATTAAATTCAGGGGTCACAACAGGACCTTCTCAAAATTTAAGAAGGCAGATATTGAAACTCAACCAAGTTAGGGCATATTTATGTGGACAATGCAACATATATGTGGAAATTCAGACTGTCCTGAGCTGTTTGCTATGTATGATTGTTGCAATTTAAAAGAGGAGTGAATTGTTTGGTTGAACAGTTACAAGTGACTTGCTTAGGCAATTTATTTATGTATGCTTGGCTTGCTTTTTTAAGAAAAACTATGCAACCAAACATATATAGACAGGAATTGAAAGTGTGAAAATCTTTTTTCAGTGTGATTAAAAAGCACTATAGATAGTATAAGTATAAATGGAAATGTTTAAAGGCAGAGCCAGTTTGTTTATTTAAATATACTGTAGATACCAGGAATGCATACTCAAAGACACAGACCTTGCCCTCTGTTCTTCAGTGGAGTTCAGAATCTAGAGAGTGAGACTTATAGATTAAGAGAAAATTGTAAATGATCCAAGAAGTACTACAATAAAGGCATACAAAGCAAGCAAAAGCAACAGAGCTTATAGCCTCCTAAACTATTCTGAGTGAGGATTCCAAGTGGACATTATCACCAAAGGCTAAAACCCTTTTATGATTTTGATTGTTTGTTTATGAAATTATGAAAACATTGTATATAATAGAAATATAGATGATTCAGAAAGCATAAATAAGAAAATACAAATTACCCATGATTTTACCACCCAAAACAGTATCAGAGGTATTGATTCAATGATAAAAACTGTGTATGTTTATTTGTATAAAACATTGAAATTCAATGTCAAGGTGTTCAAGAATCTCTCTTAGTTATAGCTACCTTCCCTCTAAATCCCATACAATTTGTCTTCAATGTTTCCTGATCTTTTCCTTCTCAATGTCTTCAAGCACTTGGATGTCAGTTTAAATAATTTATTCTAAGGTCGAAAACTGAAACATGGCCTATTTTATGTTTAGTTCCAACCACTGATTAAGTACTCTAAATGTGAAAGAGGTATAGAAAAGGAATTAGGGGCTTTGTGACATAAAAATCCTTCCAAGAGAAAATTTTGCCTCATAGTATCTTGTTACATTGGTCTTTATTTTACATACTGAAGAACAGAGAGACAAAACTTTGGGAAGCAGAGGAAGCTTTAATGTCACAGGGTACAGAGAAACATTCCATCTGAATTGGTATGTATACAGGTATTCATATTTAACGATGTCTACATACATAATAATTCAGTCTTCTGTATGTAGATCTTTAGTAGACATAACTCATTGATTAATTTACTTGAAGAAAAACTTATTCATGAATCTATTAATAGCATGCTCCTTATTGGTATCAGTAGAAAAATTCTAAAAATTTTCTCAAACCCAAAATATTCTTCACCTTCAGTTCTTCAGTTGTGCCTATGATTTTCACATTGTTGTATACTTGGATTCTTTTTGTATAGTCATTAAACACTTTTTAAAACTAAATGCTTACTGGTGTGGACAACACATTGATAAGCAATTATTAACATATTATCTAAAAATTCTTTATCAGCTTATCTAGAGGACCCTGAAGAGTCAAGGCAAAGAACAGGCATCCTTTGATTAGAAATGGCAATCAGGAAAGTACAACTAGTCACTAAGAATAGCAGGAAAGCACGAAATAACTTCCTGTAGTACATGCCTGCTTATGGAAAGACAAATAATGTGGAGATTGCCACAGGATCATATGTTGAGGGCACTCTATTTACCTCCTAAACTTTTTTCTAAAATAAGACATTAGCATATATTGCTGTAGTATTTCTTACATCCTGTTCAAAACCAAAGATAGGGCAATTTTAAGATGGAAAGATAGGAAAAAAGAGAGACACTGTTATTATAAAGATATGTTGGTGTTATATCATTATCAGTTTTACCAAGAAAACTATTTATGGTTTTTTTCTTTATTTAGTTCATCCTTGCCTTCTTTACTCAGAATTTGAAGTCTCTTATCCCTGTGTGGGTAATCATATTGAACCAAAAGATTGACAGGAAAAACAAAACTAAAACAAAAGTAGACTTGTAAGAATAAAAAGGATCTGAGAAGATCCAAAGAACAATGGTGGAGTAAAGTACAGGGAGAGAGACCACTGGGTGTCCAATCTGGTGGCTATTCATCTAATGGTAGGAAGAGATTTGGGGATTGAAGTAAATAATGGCTCTGGGTTATGTATAAGCTTAATCATCAAAGGAAAAATGTTTGCTTTTAAGCAAAGGCAGCTCTTCTTATGAAATATCCATTATACTGGGGGGGGTGGGTGCCAAAAATGTATACACATTTTAAGAGATATTATCTGTATATTACTTTTAGTTCGCCATAATCAGAAGTGTCTGGACGCTGATGGTAGCCACTTTGAGCACCTCTTGTAATTGTAGACGTCAAACATGACTTATATTAATCTTTTATTATCAGTATATATTATTACAATTTTAATACAACTTTTTTTCCTTTCTTAAAATATGAATACAAATTTTGGCACCCTCTGTACATAACCCATTATATGAATGTGTATATGTATATATGAACACATATATATGGTAGATCTTAATAAATATGTTGATCAAGATGTTCATTTTAGAGATGGGTAAATCAAGGTTCAGGGAATTTAAGAGACCCACTACTAACTACTAGTCAGTTAAATTTACATCTTTTGAGAACTGATATTTTTTTTTCCATCTGTGCTACAGGGTTTTAGTTATGGTCTTTCAAAAAGCTAGCTGCAAGGAAAAGAAGCAGCTTTCTGAGAAAGCCGAAGTCACTGAAAACACTAACAAAATCTTACACATATCTCTAGCCTGCAATTGACTTGGACATGTTATTTTGAATAGGTGACCCTCAAATCAACATCGTCATCATTATCAAAATAAAGATTTAGGAAAATTGCTTATAGTATTTCATAGGATAGCTTGTTTCAGACAAAGATACTTAAGGGATTTTCTTCTAAAGAAAAAATCCTGAAAGCATACAAAATAATTTTATAGAACAAAAAATGAGATAAGGAGACTCACTCTGTCCTTGTCAGTGCCTGTTCCAATTACTTGGATTTGTGTGAGCTAAGGAGCAAGGTAGGTACTCTGTGTCTACTGTTTGCTTGGATAATCCTTTTTAAAGAGATAATATATTTGAATTCCCAGAGTGAATAAACTCCAACTCAGTGACATGACAGCGCCTCAGAGGTGGGAACATCGTAAGTAAGGTTCATGTTTCATTTAATAGTGTTTTTCTTTGGGCAACAACAAACATTTATTGTAAGGAGATTTAATTGCATTTTGACTACTAGAATCAAAATGATTCAAGCATATGATAGAGTTGAATAAGATAACTGTGAAAAAGAAAAAATTAGGCAACAATTGGAAAATATATAGTGAAATATTTAATAGACCAAGACTGGGACTAAAAAGTGAGCACAGCGGGATTATGTGCTAGGAAATAAAAACAAGGCATGTAAAAATGAATGACCAAAAAACGAATAGGTGGCTACATACACATAACAACAACTTTAATCCTTAAGACAAGAAAGTAAGTGCTATAAATTAATGCAAAAACAAAACAAACAAATAAATGAAAAAAAAAAACACAAAGAAAAAGAAAAGTCCAATTTGTTTCCCTAGGAGTGAATTATAGTCTGGTCTGGTTCAGATGAATTTAAATTTAGCCTTAAAAGATTATTTTTTTATTGCTTAAGTCAGTTCAGCAAATTTGTAGTTTTGGAATAATCCAGGCTTGCATTTCACTCATTATGGAAATGGATTGTTTATTCTGAATGAAACAAAGCCACACCAAATTATTTGAGGGTTGAAGCTAAGCAATTATTGAGTTCCTCCTCCTCCTCCTCCTCCTCCTCCTCCTTCTCCTCCTCCTCCTCCTCTCCTTCTTTGTTTTTGAAAGAGAGACAGAGAAGAACATGACTAGTAAAAAGTGACAATTGTGTCACAAACACCGATCTCGGCCATCTCTCACTTCCTCAGAAGCACTTTATCAATTGTCTGTGTTACAAATTTGGTACTTTATACATAACACTAGGCATTTTCTATTGAAATGTCTCTTTCAAACCTTGAAAACTTCCTGATACCAAGGATTTTGTTTCAAGATTTTTGTAACCCTTCTATACTCATTGCATAGTGACAGATTCCACTAACTGCTCCTTTGTTTTCTGTCAGTGAATTTTTTAAAACTCAGTATCAAAGAATGAATAATATATTCTTTTTTGTTTGCACAGCATAATTGAGGAACAATTTCTCTCATATTATCTGGCATCAGGTACATTAATAACAATCCAGATATATTTCACAATCCATAAATTTAAACTATTTAAACAATTTGAGGCTAGCAGCACCAATCTAGAAGCGAAAACTAAATATTGAATTGTCTGGGTTGTTACTCACAGAAAAGTTTTGCCAACTTTCCTCTAGAAACCAAATACCCTTTAGGTCACAGGAAATCATTTTTAAAAGTGATAAACAAAGGGGATACCAGAGGATGTCATGACTCATATTTTTCATGGCAAAATATGAAGACAAGCCTTCAGTTCCCTTCTTGACCACCAACATGGAACTAAACAATTAAATATGTCAGAAGAAAAGACCTGCTGTATTTTAAGGTACAGTTTCATACATTGTTTTACTTTCTCACTGACTCCTTATAGGAGTTAAAAAAAAAAAAAGGCCAGGAAATATGTACCCTGGGAACCAAACTCAAACTGCAAACTCAGCTTCCAATTCTCTCAATGAGCCTGGGGTTTAGCTTGAGTGACAGTGGAATCCCCAGCCAGCCAATTAGAGTGTGGTTGAATTGGAGGAAGGCTGAGAGATGCAAGAAACAAAGTCATGCTAGAATGTACGGGTGGGTGAGGAGCGCTGGGAAGTGAACTGCAGCTGGCAGAAGTGATTAGTTTGATTTAAATTGAGTTTTCTAACACTGGTACTAGAGCAGAGAGCAGCCAGATTTACATGGAATGGATGGGCTTTTTTTCTGAACAGTAGCTGCCATAAAGGCAGAGTCAGAAACGAACATGATACAAACCATTGTGAAGGGCTCATTAGTTACATTTCACTTTTATGACACTGTAAATGGCATCCCATATAGCTTTTGCCTGGGTTTCTTGAAACCTGAAATCAGTGTTTCAGTGAGTGGCAAGTGTACATTTATTATAATCAGTTTGAAAGAAGAGTTTCTTTTTAAGGCAGTTAAAATTTTGGAGAATTTATGGTTTGTAATAACTGAATATCTATACTAAAACCTCAGATGTTGTATTTTTCTTTGCCAAATTGACTACTGTTTTCATAATTTCTCTCTTACTACAGTTTATTAAATCAGAGATGGCTAATATTAGGGAATTCCGTCCTTGGGTAAATAGAAAGAAAAACGTTCCTAATAATTTTGTATTACAAATACTGAGTCACTATGTAGGCAGAAATTTGATTTTTGTTTGTTTATTAAGTAGTTAATATACTTGTCTTACTGCCTTGCACAGCACATGTCCTCTTTGTTTTCTATAAGTGGCATGTGGAAAGTGCAACTTTTCTTCCCTCAAATGTTTAGTTTATAGGTCTCTCAGTAATAAATCAAATTGTTTTCATTTATGTAATAAATATGCTATTTTCCCCTGGAAATTATTAATTGCATTCTCTTTAGTGATCTCAATGGAAGTCATCTATATCAACTGGTGTTGTGATAACTAACTGGAAACATACTTTCTATTTATACAGAGATATTGTAATGTAGTCTTTTTAACAAACTTTAAAATAATTTTCTTTGAAAAACAAGTGATTTAGGTAGACAAGAAATTGTATTAACCAACTGTTATTTTTTTCTCTGAAAAAAAAACCAATCATATAATTGAACTTTTCCTATCTTCATGATTAATCAGCAACACTGTAGTTTTTCCATTCATTCTTTGTTGCCAACAGCTTATTATTTAGCCATTTACTCTGTACAATCAATGGAACACATTGTGCAGAAGCTCAACCAACCACCGCAAAAGGAAGAAAATCTAACAATATGGCATTGGCATGATTTGTTTGTATCCCTCTAAATTTCATATTGAAACTTAATTCTCATTTTAATAGTATTAAGAGGTAGGACATTTTGGTAAGTGATTAATTGCCCTTATAAAGGAGGCTTCAGAGAGCTGCCTGGCCCTTCTATCTCTTCTGTCATGTAAGGACATGGTGTTTGTTTCTTCTGCCTTTTCTATCATATGAGAATGCCTCAAGGAAAGGCCATCTATGGAATAAGCCCTCACCAGAAGCTGAATCTGCTGACACTATGATCTTGGACTTTTCATCCTTCAGATCTGTAAGAAATAAATTTATATTGTTTATAAGTTACCCAATCCAATGTATTTTGTTATAGCGTCAGAAACAGACCAAGACTGGTATTTGTGAGGTAATTGTCTGGACATTGCCTCTTTTCCATATATCTGGCTTCTTTCTGCCCTTCCCCTAGAGAGCAGTCCCTGGCCAAGATCAGTCTCTGCAGGATATGCATATTCCCTGTAACAAGACATGGGATCAACAAGTCACAGGGTGCAGGTAATTGCTGAACACAATGTGGGTGGCACCCTTACTCGTTGTGATGATAGTGAACACCGTACAGGAATTTGAATTTGAACAATGAACTTGCTTGATTATAAAACTGCTGCACTGTCCTGAAACATGGTTACTCCACCGACCTGTCGCTATTGGTGCTCTCCCATACGTTTTAACAAAGCAGCGTCTCTCCCTGCTGGACCTCCATCGACTTCTTTAGAATTGACAAGCGCAAGCCTCTCAGATTTGGGTCTATAGCGTAACAACTGGCTTAGCTGGCAGGATATTCCAGAGAATCATCTCCCCCCTTCCCTTGTAGTGGCCGCGGGAGAGACAGAATGGGAAGAGATGGCACTGGGGGAAATTCCAGGAGGAATGTCACTGGAAGAAATCCCAAGGTGGACCATTGGTATGATGTGGTTTGTAGCTTACAGTTTGGTAAATAGCTAGGGGCCACCTCATAAGTACTGTGATGCCCTGAAAACACCGGCTGGACTGCTGGAATCATTGAAAGCAGTTAGTGAGAAGGGACACTTACAAAAGAAAAAAACACAAAAAACAGCTATGCAGTGGCAGCAGCTGTGGGAAGGGCCCTGCTTTGTGCTCTCCGAGTGGTTACTGAACAGGAGGAGATAGCTACTAGGAACCAGGTTGCAGGAGGAGTTAAGATTGGAAAGAGACATTCGGTTAACTCAGGCAGAAATCAAAGACATGCTAAGTCACCGGTTGGAACAAACTAGCAACCAGCTATTTGGCATGCCGCTTTGTTCAAGCCCCCTCAGATTTGGGGCTACCACTTTATAGGCATGTATCATTTTTATTGTTTAATTTAATCAATTGTGTACTGCTGGTGTTTACTAAAATATTCTAATTAATACCAAAATAACACATGGATACATAAACAATATTTGGTGTGTATATATTATAAATAGACAGTTTGAGTTTTGAGTTATGTGATAGTCTTACCCAGTTTGAGAACTCTTAAAATATACCTAAACTTCTTGTTTTCTGACCTTTTAATTTGCATGCCTTAATTAATCCATAATTTGTGTATATCGAACAAAATTAGGCATCCAGAATCTACTTCAATTAAATAAATGCTGCTGTTTATGCTAAAAGCACAGGCTTTTTCTTTTTATTTCAGCTTTTCAAGTATATGTTTATCCTTTTCTTCTATACTTAAGGCAATAGAGTTTTAAGAACATAGACTCAGGAAGCCAACTTACTCAATTTAAATCCTAGCTCTGCAACCGATTAGTTTTGTGTCTTTAGTAAGTTAATTGACATCATTTCGCCTCAGTTTATACCTCATCTAAAAAATGAAAATAATATACAGAATCCCTTAGATTATTACAATAAAATTATATCAATAATTGCTTATAGATATGACAAATCTAAGCATCAGAGGCTGTCTGGGGTTTTGTATAGGAATTAATAAGTATTAACTACCATGAATTCAGGCCTGAAATTTAAGTGCATTATCTCCTAACAATCCACAAACTTATCTATGAAGTTACAGTGCAAAAAGTGCCCAATACTAAAAGTAGGGCTAAGAATTAATCTATTAACAGAATATAAGAGGAATTACCACTAACTGAACATTCTTAAGAATTGCTTTTAACATCTCAATATGATTTCCACATGACGTAGAAATTCCACACCTAGTTATTCAACTGAGATAAATGATAATGTATATCTACACAAAGACCTATATACTGCTGTTTATAAAATCTTTATCCCTGCTATGGTTAAAATGATTGCTCCAAAACTCATGTTGAAATTAAATTGCCAATGTGACAGTATTGAAGGAGGGACTTTTAAGAGATGTTTGGATCATGAGGGCTCTGCCCTCATAAATAAATGTATACATTCGAGGAATAATGTGCTAATAGATTAATGGGTTATCACTAGAGTGGGACTGGTGGCTTTTTAAAAAAGAGGAAGAGATATTTAGCATCGTACTAGAGGTCCTAGCAAGAGCAATCTGGCAAGAGAAAAGCTTTTGCACAGCAAAAGAAATAATCAACAGAATTAATAGAAAACCTACTAAATGGGAGAAAATATTTGCAAATTACACTTCAGACAAGGGCTAATATCCAAAATGTACAAGGAACCCAAACAACTCAACAAACAAAAAACTAAATAACTACATCAAAAAATGGGCAAAGGCCATGAATAGACACTTCTCAAAAGAAGACACACAAGCAGCCAACAAACATGTGAAACAATACTCAACATCACCAATCTTCAGAGAAATGCAAATTAATACCACAATGAGCTATTACCTCACATCAGTCAGAATGGCTATTATCTGAAAGTCAACGAACAACAGATGTTGCTGCCATTGCAGAGCAAAGAAAATGCTCATCCACTGTTAGTGGGATTGTAACTAGTTCAACCTCTATAGAAAACAGGAATCCCACTACTAAGGATCTACCCAAAGGAAAAGAAAGCATTATATAACAAAGATGTACTCATATGTTCATTGCAGCACTGTTCACAATTGCAGAATCATGGAACCAACCTAAGTGCCCACCAGTGGTTGATTGAATAAAGAAAATGTGGTATATATACACCATGGAATATTGCACAGCCATAAAAAGAATGAAATGAAATTATGTCCTTTGCAGAAACATGAATGGAGCTGGAGATCATCATCCTAAGTGAACTGACTCAGAAACAAATAACTAAACACCACATGTTCTCACTCACATGTGGGAGCTAATTGGTCACAAAGATGGAGATAATGGACACTGGGGACACCAATAAGGGGGGAGGTGTGAATGAGGGGTTAGGGTTCAGAAACTATTTATGGGGTACAATGTTCACTATATGAATGGGCCACCTGATACCCAATTCCCACCACTATGCAATATTTCTATGTAGTGAACATGCATGTGTACCTCCTAAATCTAAAATTAAAAAAAGAAGCAAAACCCGAGCTAGCATGCTAGCATGCTCAACCCCTTTGCCATGTGATGCCCTGTGCTGGCTTGGGACTCTGCAGAAAGTCCCCACCAGCAATAAGGCCCTCACCAGATGTGTGGCCCTTTGACCTTGGACTTCTCAGCCTCCATAACTGGAAGAAGTAAATTTTAAAAGTTAATTACCCAGCTGTAGATATTCTGCTATAAACAACAGAAAACCAACTAAGATAATCATAATAGCCAAATCCTGGAAACAACTCAAATGTCTACCAACAAATGAATTGATAAACAAATAAGAAAGGACTACTGAAAACATCCAATAGCATGGATGAAAAACACTTTACTGAAGGAAAAAGCCAGGCACAAAAGAGTATACACTATATGATGGCATTTACATGAAATTCTAGACATGACAAATATAAATTTTAGTGATGAAAAACATTGGTGGTTTTCGAGAATGGGAATGAACAAATTACTTGTGTTAAAAGCATCTGCTTTAAATGCTTACGTGATTATTATTTTCTAGACTGGATCCTAACTGAGAAAACAACAGTGTCAGACTTTAGTAAAAGTAAAATATATTATTCACAAATATAGTAAAAAGGAAAATGATAAAAATAAGAACAAAAATTAGAGAAATAGAAAATAAAATAAAACAGGTTCTTTGAAACAAACTGAAAAATTAATAATACATTGGCAAGAGTAATGATTAGAACAAAAAGTGAAATATATATGCCAGGAACAAAGAAAGAGAAATTATTATTACAGATTGCACAGTGGCTTAAAAGAGCATAAGAGGATATTATGAATAATGTTAGGAAAATAAATTTAACACTCAGATAAAACGGGCAATTTCTTTAAAGGAGACAATTCCAAAATTGAATGTATCCCATAAATATGTACACTTATTACATGTCAACTAAAAATAAAAGGAAAAATTTTAAAATATAAATTCTGGATAACTCTATTTTATTGAATAAATTAAATCCATTATTAAATGATTATCACAAAGAAAGCTCCAGGCACAGATTTCTTCACAGGTAAATTCTTCTAAACATTTAAGTAAAAAAAGGATATTAATTTTATATAAATTATCGCAGAGAGCAAAAATTAAGGAAAGATTTCTCAATTTTTTTGAGTCTGATGTAAACTTTGATTTGAAAAATTTAATGAGCATCCTATGACCAAAAAATTAAGGCTGATACAAAAATCCTATGAAATATTAGCATCACGAATCAAGAAATACCTAAGATATATTACAGTCAAATAGTTTTACAAGAATAAAAGGTTGAATTCACATTTAAAAATTGATCAGTACTATTGTGTACACTAACACAATAAAGAAAAAAATCACATTATCACCTTAATAGACGTGGAAAAATAATCTGACAAAAATACGATGTCCAAACAAGACTTACAAAAAACAAATTAAAAAAGAACCCCAAAAGACTCTTAGAGAACTAGGAATTAGAGACAATTTTTAAAAAATGATTAAGATTTTCTACAAAAACAAAATTATAACACCAAATTTAATAGCAAAATGTTGAAAGCTTTCCTGCTGTTGTAAGAAATCAAAGGATGTACTCTATAATCAGTTCTATTCATCATTGAATTGGAAGTCCCAAGAGTGCAAAAATGCAAGAAAAATAAATGAAAGTATATAGATTTTTAGGGAAGAAATAAAATTAGAATTCTCATGTGATACCTTTGTGTATTTAGAAAATCTAAAATGGTAAGAAAGACCAATCAAATTAACTAGGATATTGGCAAGATAACTGGATGCATGATTATTACATAAATATCAATTGCATTATATATACCAGCAAAGTTGGAAAAAGAAATGTTAAAAATGATACACACAAAACACACATATCTTCTCAAGATAAAGGTAACTCCCAAAACATACACTAAAATGCTTGTAATAGTCTCATTCATAATTGTCAACATGAGAAACAACCCAATATTTGCCAGCAAATGGATAAATAAATGTAGTATTCATTTATCATCATAAAATAAAAAAAGTATACTAGCAGCAGTTCTTATACTTTTTGATCTCAGTACATTTTTATATCCTCCAAAATTGAGAACTTTAACATGTTTTTGTTTAAAGAACTGAGTACCACCTGTTCTCACTCATAAGTGGATCCTGAACATTTGCCATAATACTCTAAGAAGGGAATTGGCAGTAGCCGGAAACTGCTGGGTGGGGGACACATAACGTTAACAAAGGTACATGATCTCAAACCAGGCAAAGTGTGGACCAAAGGTAGGCCCAAACTTTACCTGTGCGATGACCACTTGTATACCTAATCCTGAATTGTACCCCACATCTTTAAAATAAAAAAAAAAATTTAAAAAATACTTTTGTTTAAATGGGGTAATCTATCAATATGTACAGTATTAGTTACTGAAACTGAGATTTTAAAAAATCTGTTGTTAAGAACTGTGAAGTGCCTGAGATTTTGCCCTACTTGCAATCTCACAAGTTAGCCTGCCACAGTTTCATGGACGCTGGCAGAAGACAAAAGAATATCAAGTCAAAGACAAAAGGCATTATAACTTACAGCAATAGCAGTAGCCAGAGTATCAGCATTATATTGTCCCAGTTCCCACAGAACAACCTGATTAGGGCCAGGTGACACTAGCACATGCAGTGAGTTGTGTTCAGGAAAGGAACACTGACCTTAAGGGGCCTGATTTTTTTATAATGAGAAGTAAGCATACTTGCCTTTTGTTCTGGAGGGATGACCTCTGAAGCACATTTATGGAGAAATAAGTGTCTTCAAAGTTTCTTTTCATTCTGAGAAACCCATCCATATCCCTGCAGTCTATTTATATATTACATTAATATTCCTGTACCCACAATCCTACCCCTCATATACTCACGTTCCTTCTTATTCAGCATAGATTCCAGAGTCCTTTATTATAACAAGTCCATGACCATTTCTAACTTACTTGCTCTTCACACTGCACTGGCCTAACAAAATATTACACCTTCTACGTGATCTCATTATCTCATTTACAGTTTGCTTTCAAAAAGATATTCTTTTTTTATTATAGATATGTGGGATACAAGTCAGGATTAGCTACCCAAACAGGCTGCATGCAGGTGAAATTTGGACCTCCAACTGGCCCTCATTTCCCCTGGTTTAGGACCAGGTACCCTTTGTAATATTACATGCCCCTTCCCTCTCTCTATCCACCCCTCCTTCCCCTGGCAGTGTCCATCAACTGTGAATCCTACCCTTATACTATTAAGATCAATGTTCAGGTCCCAGTTAAGAGTGAGAACGTTCAGTATTCAGTTCTTTGTTTCTGTGATAGATCACTAAGTATGATGGTCTCCAACTCCATCGAGTTTGCTGCAAATTCCATGGTTTTGTTCTTTTTTATGGCTCTGTAATATTCTATCACGTATATGTACCATTTTCTTTATCCACTCCACCACTGATGGGCACGTAGGTTAGTTCTATGACTTTCTTATTGTGAATAATGCTGTGGTAAACATACAAGTGCACATGTCTTTTTGGTAGTACAATTTATGGCCCTTTGGGTATACATTTAGTAATCAAATTGCAGGGTGGGGTCAAATGGTAAATCTATTTTTAGTTCTTTGAGAAATCTCCAAACTGATATCCATAGTAGCTGAACTGGTTTACATTCATTCCCACCAGCAGTATATGAGGGTTTTCTTTTCTGTGCATTCTTGCCAACATCGATTTTTTGACTTTATAATAGCCATTATGAGTAGCATGAGGTGGTATCCCATTGTGGTTTTGATTTGCATTTCTCTGATGATTAGTGATGTTGAGCATTCTTTCATATGTTTATTGATTACTTGTATGTCTTCTTTTGAGAAATATTTGTTCATGTCCTTTGTCCAATTTTTTTTTTTAATATTCAATATTTTTTATTATGATATTGTGGGGTACAGTTAAGGGTTAGGGATACAAATATGCTTCATTCAGTCACCCTTGTTGATAAGAAGTGTCTCCCCCTCCCCAGACAGATATTTACTACCATTAATCCCATCACCCTACCCCTCCTCCCCATAGTTCCCCACCACTGTCAGTCATTTTCTTGTGGTAATACATTGGATGATCAAGGTCTACTATATGAGTCAGAACATGTAATACTCGGTTCATTGTTTCTGTGAGAGGTCACTCTGTATTATAGACTCTAGTTCCATCCAGGTTGCTGCGAAATTCATGATTTTGTTCTTTTTTGTGGCTGCGTAGTATTCCATTGTGTATATGTACCACATTTTTTAAATCTCGTCCTCTTTTGATGGACAGCATGGTTGCTTCCAGGTTCTTGCTATTGTGAACAATGCTGTGATAAACACATGTGTGAAGGTATCATTTTTATAGAGTGATTTGAGTTCTTCAAAGTATATTCCCAGTAGGGGGATCAGGGGGTCATATGGGAGGTTGATGTTTAAAGCTTTTAGGAATCGCCACACTGCTTTCCACAGAGGTTGCACTAGTTTACACTCCCACCAACAGTTTAGAAGTGTTCCCTTTTCACCACACCCTCTCCAGCAACTGTTATTTTTTGAGTTATTGATAATTGCCATTCTGACTGGAGTTAGGTGGTACCTCAGAGTGGTTTTGATTTGCATCTCCCTGATGATTAGTGAGGTTGAACATTTTTTCATGTGTCTGTTGGCTGCTTGGATATCTTCCTTTGAGAAGTGTCTGTTCATATCTTTTGCCCATTTTATAATGGGGTTGGTTGTTTTTTTCTTTTCCGCACCTTTGAGTTCCTTGTAGATCCAAGATGTTAAGCCTTTGTCAGACCTGGAGTTGGCAAATACTTTTTCCCAATCTGTAGGCTATCTCCCTGCTCTCTTGATGTTTCTTTGGCTTTGCAGAAGCTTGTTAGTTTGATGAGGTCCCACTTGCCTATCTTATCTCTTATGGCCTGTGGGTTTCGAGTTTTGTTCAGGAAAAGGATGCCGGTTCCAATTTCCATGAGGGTATGTCCTTCATTTTCTATGGTTCTTATGGTTTGAGGTTTTACATTTAGGTCTCTGATCCATTTGGAGTTAATTTTTGTGTATGGGGATAGATAGGGGTCCTACTTCAATCTTCTGTATGCGGTCAGCCAGTTTTCTGAGCACCATTTACTGAATAAGTTCTCCTCTCCCCATTGGTGGGTGGTGGAGGCTTTTTTGAAGATGAGTTGGTTGAGAAATTGAGGTTTTGCTTCTGGAATCTCAATTCTATATATGCCTGTTCCTGTACCAATACCAAGCTGTTTTGATTATCGTAGCTCTATAGTAGAGGTTGAAGTCTGGCAATGTGATACCACCTGCTTTGTTTTTTTTTTGCTGAGGATTGTTCTGGCTATTCTTGTTCGTTTGTGTTTCCATATGAATTCCTGTGTTGTTTTTTCTAGGTCTGAGAAGAATGTTGCTGGTAATTTGATGGGTATTGCATTGAATCTGTAGATTGCTTTTGGTAGGATGGACATCTTTACAATGTTGATTCTTCCAATCCATGAGCATGGGATATTTTTCCATTTGTTTGTGTCATCTTTGATTTCTTTGAGCAGTGTTTTGTAGTTTTTGTTGTAAAGGTCTTTCACGTCTCTGGTTAGGGAGATGCCAAGGTATTTCA